>BMAO01027101.1:0-16135 GCA_019973975.1 Trichonephila clavata
AAAAAAAATTGAATAGTAAATGTTTTAAATTTTAATTTTTATACATCAAATAGAAATATTTCTAGAAGGCTTTGTACATAGATCAAGCTGTGTTATATTTATCGTTTTAAAACTTTCAAATAGCACTTGGAAGATTTTAAATTCAGAATAATCAAGACTAAATATAACATAACATAAAAATATAACAAGATTTGAAAATGTAGATAATTCCACTGGTAAGTACAAGTGTTACATATTTCTTTTAATTCCAAGAATCACAGTCTTCGGCTTAAGAAATACATTAATGGTTAAAAAAAATATCATATGTATAAAGAAAAATATTAAAATTTTTTTTAAAAAATTTGTTTTAGAAAATCTTAATTATTTACATTTTGATAAGTATTTGATACTTTGGCTTACTTGCAGAAAATTTATTTACTTCGTACGGTACATTTGCAATAAATTAAACTTCATTTTAAGTTAATGATTAATTTTATATACTTTCTCCCTATATTGAATTTAAAATTTTTATCATGAAAACAATTTTGAGTTTTATGACTTTCTAACCTTTTGATGAACTACCATAGTGTGCAACATACAATAATATCCAGTATTTAATACGTAAAAACGATTTGACATTTAAATTTTCAATATTAAAACAATATACGAACTTTGGCATAAAACGTTCTTAATATTAAGAACGATAAAAATGTTTCGTTATATTTATTGAAATGTAAATTTATAGAAATATGTATTAAAACAAACGTAAGAACAACATTAACCTAAATGTTATACTTTTCAGATATTGTCTTTTTAGAATAATATTTTATACATCGTTTTGCACAAATGTTTTGCTTAATGTTTTTTCTAAAGAATATAATCTTCTTGAAGGATCCAAGAATGAAAATAGAATTTAAATATTAATTTTTAGCAGTTGGGAAGGGAATATTGTAGGATATATAAAAAATTCTAATTGGTAATTCAATTCTCTCTAGAAATCCAGGCATCTTTTAAAAAGGCGTCCACTTATATATAATTTTGTTATTGATAGATTTGAATTACATATTGTGAAATACATTTATAGAAATAATGAGAATAAATAAAAAATTGAATAGTTGCAAAATTGTATGGCTTAAGGTCTAAAAGGCTACCAAATGTGTAACATAAAAAAGGAATAGTATAGTAAAAAATATAAATTATCTTTTTTAAAAAATAAAACTTAATTTTACATCAGTTTTTTTTTTAATTTAACCTTTTTCCCCTTTAATTTAGCTATTGAAGTAATAATATTAAAAAACAGAAGCAGAAAAAATAACAGTATCTAGGAAACACTTAATGTATTATAATATTTGATTGATAAAAGTTTTTCATACAACTGACATTCAACCAATTTATCTTTCGTATCAAAGAAAATTGTAAAAGAAACCAGTATTCCTATAACTGAAAATCTATACATACCAATAAAAAAGTCACTTTGTGTTATTTTCACTTGCCAATTCTAATATACTTCAGACATATGTTTATGGATGAGTGAAAACTTTATAATTTCCTGATAGGGAATAATAAAAGGTGTATTCAACTTCATTCTTGCTCCAAATAAAGCAAATGTTACTTTGATTCTACAGCAGCCATTGACCTACCCAAGAAGTTTATGAAGTCATAAAAGAGAACATTATTTGAGATATAAAAAGGTAATCTCGAAAGATTGAGTACACAAACTAGGTGCTTTGGGGAATCCTTTTGTGTCAATATATAGGAGGTAAAATATATTTCTTGTCTACCCTGATTTTTTTTTTATTTAGGCTTGCTCATAAGAAAGTAATCATCATCCGTTGAGTTATCACATATTGGCTCATATACTCTATGAAGCTGAATAAAGGCTTGGAATTGAGCCTTTGAATATAATGGCAGTATTTTAGGATATAATACTGTATTTATATAGCATTAAAGACTTTGCGAATCCTTTGAGTACATATTGCCAAAAAGTTTTGAAACATCAAGTCACATTTCAAACATGGATCAAATCATAATGGAAAGTTCGAATCAAAAAGAACAAGAAAAATATTTTCCCTACAGCTTTCAATACATTTCGGATCGTTTTTTTTTTTAAAATCAAAATACAGCATCCGAAAGGAAAGTTAATTTTTTTGGATCAGTGAATTTATTAAGAAAAAATTTAAGGAAGTCAAATCTTTCAGTAAATATGTGGTTTTTTTACAAGAATCAAAGATGTATTACGAACTTTTATTTTGTATTTCTCATAATATCACCGATGACAGAGAGAAAGTTTAAATGAAATATGCATGCACGTTAGAGAGGATTATGGCTATATGGAGGGGAAAAGTATTATTAATTGGAATCTACCTTTGCGGAAAGATGTTCTATGGTATAGAACTGTGTTTTTTTTATTTAACTTTTTTTCGCCACGGCCCTCCTTTATGTATAGGCTTGACCTTGCCTGACCTAGATTTTGAACACCCTTCACAGATTAACAATGCATGACTGGCCGATTTAAAGTTTACTCAATAATTGGAAGACTGCATCAACCCCTTATATATATAGTCTTTTTTTAGCACTTTCCTTTTTTTCTTCTTTAAGAAAACAATAAAGAAATTACGATGTAGTAATGGTAATGTGTAATTGCAAACAATAAAAAATGAGTTAATATTTTTGTTCGAAAAATTTTATTTGGGGGGGGAGGGGAGAATTCAGTGATTTATTCTAAGATGGTCCATCGTTCAATATTTTCATGAAGCCTTTTGGATTCTATAAAAGAGGAAATTCCTTGAATTAATTGTGATACCTTAGCGAACATACTAGGCAGCGCTGGGGACTGCTAGGGGTCCACAGACCACAATTTGAGAATCGCTGGTATAGAGATAAGTAAAATATAATTAAGAAAATACTTTTAAAATTTAATATTACCATAAAGAGGTATGATTTTAGAAGAAAAAAAATGTTGTAAAAGAGGGTGTTGAACCGGAACTGAACTTCAAACCAGAAAAAAAACCCATTATTTTAGTCAGTACGAAAACCAGAACTAAACTGAAAGAAAACATCGGTTTATTTCTGTTCAATATATCTTCAGTCATTTTGTTAATGTAACTAACTTATATCAATATTATCTAATTCAACCTCAACCATATAATTATCATCAATACATGTCAAACATATAACTATCATCATTACAGGTGAACCATATATAGTTGCACTTTTGATTACGATAGAATTATATTTTTGGTACAAATAAGAATCTTCATGAAATAAAATTATATATTCGGAACTGAACCGAACACCGAAAACAGTTATTTTTGGAGGAACAAAAACCGGAACTGCAACATTTCACAACTCAGATCTCCCACCCACCGACAAATCAGTTCGATTCAAACTTTTTCCCTTCTCCCGATTTATCGTTCACGAATTTTTAAAGAAATAAATTCTAAAAAAAGTGTTAAATGTATACCTGATGAATTTTTCTTGTAATTGTATGCTTGTCTCACTTTAACAAAAATTATTTTAACTTTTTACCATAAAAAGGCTTTAGTAGTTAAAATTCGTTTCTCAGCTGACAGTATTTAACATGAAAACTGATTTTTATTTTATTCCCCTCCATCTATGCACAAAAAAATGTATTTCCCAAAAAAAATTAGGTTTGGAAAATCTTTTATTTAAAAAAATTTTTGTCCTCCTAATATACATGCTAGTAAACACCTTTTTTTCAGGCATATCAACAATTTTACCATATTACAAGTGAGCCAAATGAAAATGCACAAATTCAATTTTAATTGAACATATAGTGGCGGATCTATACGGTTCCTTCTACTAACTCCTCGGGGATTCTTTTAGGGAAATATTTTACTCAAACAACTTTCACCGAAAGTAAGAAAACGGGATTATGCAAATTAAGTATATTATATAAATTCTGTATTCAGCTTTAAGAGTTAGTGAATGGAGGATCGTGAATTATCACATTGCGGAAAAACATTTATAAAAGTTCACATTGAAGATTTCCCAGTGAGGAGAGATCGGATTTGATCCAATCAATTATAAGCGTTCAAGACCTAAACAGTAGGACTTCGACTTTACAAGAGTACAGGTATCGTAAGCATGATTTAAATATAAGTTAGAAAATAGCTTGTAGTGCGAGGCCGAGTTGAAAAAGGGCCTGTATAGGTTATTGTAGAAATCAGTTGAGGGTTCATAATATTATCCCCAGACTAACTGGTCTCACCTTCATGCTCTTAATTTTGATCAACAATCTTATTTAGATTATTATTGTTTTTGCTTGATATTTTGTGACAATAAAATATCTATATAAAACACGAACTGCCTCTGGACTTAAGTGATCATTTTCGCCTAGGTGTAAGGTGCGTGCGGAGGTACATAGAAGGAATCCTCCTTCAACACTGTGAGGGGAGCGTGAACATATTGACAAGTCGAAAACGAAAGATCTGCAGCGGTACCATCTATATAACCCAGTAACAACATCCACACCATGGGGATCATTTTGGTGTAGTGGTTAAGTTACTTGGCTTGGGACCCAAAGGTCCCGAGAGAGAGAGTTCTGTCCTACTCGATAAGCGCGCCACCTCATTGGTGACCCGTGCAACATCATTGGTGACCCTGGCTGAACTCAGAAAAACGCAACCTTCTGAACTGTCGTGGCGCCATCTATCCACCGCAAATTCAACCAATGCCGTCGCAAAGTGACACAATCTTCAAGCCACCACATGGTGACGCAACCTTCAAGCCATCACGCACGGATGACGCAATCTTCAAGCCGTCACATGGTGACGCAACCAGCAAAGCCGTCATAACTAGCGACGCAGCAGTTAACATGCTCGATATAACAACATCGTTCATTCGCCTAACCACCAACTCACTGGTGGGGGAGTATGTAGCATAACCATCTATATAAGCCAGTAAAAACCTCCGCACCATGGTGATCATTTTGGTGTAGTGGTTAAGTTACATGGTTTTGGATCCAAAGGTACCTGGTTCTATCCCAGCAGATAAATGCCACACTTCAGATCATTTCGAAAAAGATTTAATTTATTTAAAGTAAACAAACAAAATATATCCTGACGCAATACAAATAAAGTAAACATTTACACTGACGTAATACACTAATAAATATATCAGTACTGTGTGTTGTGCAAAGTTTTCATAATTAGTTTAACAGTACCAAGTTAGAAACAAGTTAATAATTATCAGTGACGTAAAATTATATGCAAAATCGTGATTATATGTGTACGGTTTATAAATAATTCCTTAAATGTTGATTAAAAATTACTCCCTTCGCTCCCCAATGCCACCGTTTAACACGCAGGCGAGAGTATGCGGTGTTTTACGGGGAAAGGGAGGTAGAAAAGGAAAAAATAAGCAAATCCTCTGAATTAAGTAAATCCTTCACAAACGCTGTCAAGGCCCTTTTATTTCATTATAGATCCTTCAGAAAAATGTTATGGACAGAAATGCACAGAAGGGTCATACTTCGGAAATATATACATCATCGGCAATTAAAACTTTGGCTGAACAAGGCGTTTATATACGCCCGTGGCAGTTGAAATACTAAAGTCGTATTGTAGGTTAAACGTAAAAGTATTGTATTATTGAGTTTAATGTATTTTCCTGTATGGAGAGAGGAGGGGGATGGAAATTGTGATTGAGTATTGGATCGTAAATATTCAAAGTTTGAGAAACACTGATTTACAGCAATATTTTTTCCCACAAATATATACTTAAAGCATTAAATGTGAAAACTACATTTTACTTTTTGTATGAAATACATTAAAAATAATTCATAAATATGCCTTCATTCGTCCATGTTTTATACAGTGTTTTGTTGAATAAATGATATCCATTATATATCTTAAATATGAACATATAGACAAATTATCTTATCAGAAAATAAACGGATTTAAAATGAAGACTTTGTCATAATATTTGCATATCTACCTTGCATAAAATCGTTCATCATTTCCCATTGGTCTCTAATATTATAAAAGTATACCGTGTTTAAATTCTTGTTTACAAAAGATGCAGCCCTTAAAATTTTTCAAGAAATGAATTTCTTACTAACGACTAAATGAAAATGAATTATTAACTGATTCGTGACATTTATTTGAAAATAATAGAAGTAGTACAATATAATATGATATGGAAATGAGATAAATAGGAAATTCCTTATAAATAAATGACTGAAATAACAAGAATAACACAATTAGAGTTTGAAAATGCCGATAATTAATAATGCATTTTTCAATTATAGCTAGAATATCTTCTTATTGGATGTAATTAATCTGAGAAGAATGCATTATTAACTAGATTTGTATATAAGAACCTTTTTTTGGTTCATATCTGCATAGTTGAAATCATTATATTTTTTAATACTTATTTATTGTTGTTAGGAATATGTGGCTAGTTGTTTATTTTTTTAAGATTAAATTTAATTATGTATGGGATTTCAAATTTTATGAATTGGAAATGAAAGTTTCTTTATATAATTATTGGAAAGTATAAATTTTATAGTATTCGGTTAATGTAAGGTTCTTCAACCCGTTGTCCACAGGCCGCGGATGGACCGCTGAAGGCTTTTTACTGGTACCCCATCTGAAAAGTTGAGGCAATTTCAAAAAAAGAAAAACGCCTTGTCTGTTTGCTGTTTGTTGTAAAAAATGCCATTTTCTCTATTATTTTTAAGATTTAAAATATTTAACTGAGGTATTTGAGATAAAATTTTCTAAAAATTACAAATTTAAAAAAAAATTTACTGTAGTTTGTTTAATTTTAAAAATAAAATATCTAGCTATGCTTAAAATCTTAGAAATTTTCGGGAAAAGTTAGACTCTTAGCTTTCACAAGACTTTTCTTTTATTTTTTTTTAATTTTTTGTAGAATAAACTAATTTGAATTTTCCACTTAACTTTTTTAAACCGATATATTTCCGTCTCTCTGTGTATAAATATATATATACAAATCTGTAAACAATCTGTACAAATCTGTATCTCTTCAATTGGAATCAGTTGTATTCTTGTAAATCAAACCTTCCTTTCTTCAATAAATTACCTGACTTCGATTCTTTTATAGCCTTGTTGCTTATGCATCACTTCGAATTTATTGATGTGGCACGTGGATCATTCTAAATGTATTCATTTGTCCCTCGAGTGTGTAATGTTGAAGATCCCTAGATTAATATATCGTTCGTAGCAAAAATATTTTAAAAGTAAAAAGTATAATGGAAATTAAAAATAAAAAAAAATTGAAGTATTTTTTTTCTTTTTTATTATTCAATTTCAGAAATGACTGCAAAGGTTTTCAGCAACAAAAGGTTAAACTATTTATTCAAATTTGAGAAAGTTCAACCTCTCATTGAATTTTTTTGTTAGTTCAGGTATCTGAGAGTATCACATGTATTGATTAATAACAAGATTTAGTTATAGGAGGAAGACAGCCCTATTATGTAACCTTCAGTAGAATTATCAAATATGTTGGTTATAGCAAAGTTTTGAGTATTACTCGTTCTAAGAAAGAACAGAAAAAATTTAATAATTAATTATTCCATATATTTATTAAATTGATCGGTATATAATTAATATTGTTATTTAAAACTACTGATGTAAATTTTTCATTGGTCTCAAGAAACCTCAGGTTGAAGTAAACTATTGAAAGTTGAAGTAATCGGCAGTATAGAATCTCACAATTTGATTGCTCCTTCGTCCACAATAAAATGATGGTGTTTTTTGAAAAGGTATATTCCATCAGACGACCGTTTTGTAAGGAGGGCAATTAATTTTCAAGCTATTCATATGTTTTTCACAGATTATTCAAAGTGTGGATGATTAGCACTCACGGATGAAGGAGGGGAACTTTATTCTATCAGACCGAAGATAAACAATGCAAATGAGCAGGAACTATAAATTGTTGCTTACAGCAATGTGTAGAATACAGAACTCCACATGTTAAAGGACTAAAAGCACTCGATTCCGTGATTACTAATTAATTTTCTGAAATTAAATTAGAAAATGTTGTTTACAACAATGCGTGGAATAGAGAAATCATACAAGTTAAAGGGATCAATGCATGAGGTTCCGTGATAACTAATTCATCTTCTGAAATAACACGCATTGAGACCTTTCAGAGTAGAACTTGAATCTTTTGGGACAAGGCAAAATCGAAATGTTTTGGTTCGCCTGGTAGTAATAGATGGATTTTGATTATCCAACATGATGCACAAGCCAAATAGAGGAGCAAAGAGTGGAAGTACACGAGCTGAATTTTTCACAAAAAATCTAAGTGCAGTAGTCGGAATTGGTCAAGTGTCGATTCAGATGTCACTATCGATACTTACCCAATGTTCAAAATTACAAGGTTCATCTCCAATTACGCTATTTTTGAGTGTGATGTTATAAAAAAGAAACCCAGTGACTGAATGGTAGCGTATCTCTGTGAAGTGCCAAGGATCAGATGTTATCCTCGTCACTTGGCAGAGAGGCAAATCTAGGAAGTCTTTCTTCAACAACCCATGCGTTTCTATAGACTACGTTATAAATAAAAGACTCATTCAGACAACAAATTCCTCGTTTTATCTCTCAGTATTACATTAATGACGTACTAATTTAAATGCAGTGTTTTTAGCAAGGAATAAAGAAGAGTACATCCTAAAAACCACAAATATTTAAAAAATATATATAAATGGCTTCAATACAGTTGGTCAAATTTAACCCTTACAAGCCTTGTGAGTGTTATGTTTATTCATTTATTTCTTATTTTAAATTAAAACAATAGGAGTGGTCGGGTTACATTTATAGAAAAGGTTCAAACTGGAAACAGGTATTCAAAATGACATGAGATTCTTGTTTTAAAACTATGAAAACTATTTTTAAAAATTGTTGAGGAACTTGGTGTTTAATAGAATTTTTCAATTCTGTTGTTGTTGTTGCCACCTATCTGGCGTAGTGAGATCGAGGCCCATGGAATTCATCATGGCATCGGTCTATATTGTACGCATGTCGTTAGCCGTAGCTTTGAGAACCAAACAGATGACAGTACAATTTGTCTCAGTTCAACCCCGCTTTTGAGAGAGAACACCCTGGGAGTGGTCAGGGGCCTCCCACCTCTCTTAACCTTCCACCAACCTCAAGAGAGGACTAGCGGCTCGACGGCTATTTGGAGTACCACCATGCCGCGAAGGGGCACTATGCATTTACAAACATCCATGCCTTCTCCGGGACTCGAACCTAGGCCCTACGGCACAGTAGTCAGCGTCGCTAACCACTACACCGGATGGGTGACTTTTTTTAATTCTAAAAGGCAAAAAATACATAAGTGAAAAAATAACTGTAGTTTCAAAATTTCAAAGACTTATTTTGTAAAATAAAAAAGTATTATAATATCGAAATTTATGAAAAATTTATATACAGACAAATGCACATACACTACCATTTGAAAAATACAACTATTTTAGTACTGATTTTATTTGAATTCGACATGAGTTTTTACAATAACAATGTTTTTTTTACTGAATATTCAGTCTAAAGATAACTTGCATAAGGTCATGAATAAATTGTAAACCGTGAGTTTTAGCTACAGTTTTTTTTTAATCAAATTCTTGCTGAACTTTAGCATATCTTAGAAGTAAAAAAATTCACAGTTCTCACATTTCGTCGTTTATTTTCGATGTATTTACTGAAAAAACAATTTAACTTTCTCTGAAAATTCATTTTGAAATTTGTTTTCCTATTAGTAGCTAACGCGCAAGTAGTTCTTTTTAATAAAATTAGTATTTAAATAACTCACCATAATATTAGTTGATTAGTAATTCACACTGAAATAGGAATTGCTCTATCATATGCTTTTATATTTATTAAAACATACTTAGGCTTTTAAAAAAACTAATTTTTTTCCTCAACAATCTTACGCATTTTTAAAACTTTTCACACTATGCATGTTTAATTTTTTTTTCTTTTTTTTTCAGAAAAATGTGATTTATATAATTTTGAAAATTTTAGGACTAATAATTATGTTTTACAATTCTATAATCTCTTTAATTTTTAAAAAGTAACTTTCAAATTGCTATAAAATATCTAAATATTGAAATATTAAACTATTTAGCACAGTTTTACAGAAATAACTAAATCTAGAGAAGATATTTCTTTTCATAAATTAATTTGATTCAGTGTTAGAAAATATTTTATGTATGCAAAGTATAGTTTTATAATTAAAAGAAGATGATTTTTTTTTTAAAAAAAAGTACATACTTTTTTGTTGTACCATTATATCATTTTTATTTTTATATTTTAATACACGCAATACAGTTGGATATTTTTTAATTATATTATAATGCTTCCAATAAACTTAATTTATTTCAAAATTATATTTTGAACGAATATAGAAATTGAATTTTTTCTTAAAATTTTTCAACTAGAAAAGAAATTTTAAGAGAGGAATGCGCATAAAGGAAACATATTTATGTTTAATTATTATACATTATTAAAATTTGAAAAAAATGAATTAATTGTATTAAAATTTCCACACATTTTAAAATGATTTAGAACATATTTCATGTTTATTTTTGACGTTGCAATTACCTTGCATGTTCAGTACTCCGTTCAATAAATTAGTCCATAAAAATACGATTTTGTATTTTTCTGAGATTTTACAGTGTAGAATCTGAATGTAGTCAGTTTCACTTTCTGATCGTTCGTTTTCTCCACAAACTGGGAGTTCAAATTCCTTATTAACCCGGCAGTACTCGTGCAGGGTGTGCCATACCCACAGTCCAACTTTTTTCAAGGCTCCTTCTAAACTTTTATTGGAAAATTGATAGTTTTTCGTGTAGCTGACTTTAAGGTCATATCCATTGAGGGGACCTTAGCTTGTAAGCGAATTCTAAATATATATTTTTGGATATCACCTCCTTGGGTTTGCCATACGCGTGAATCACCGTTACATTTCTGAATGCATGAACACGTTTTAAATTTTCCTTATGCTATGGAGTATTATTGTAGTTATGATGAAGAAATGTGATTGTAATGCCCCTTTATTACTTTATTTTTCCATCACGACATAGCACGTCTTGTCAACAAAACAGAATTCTATCTTTCTTTTTCTCAATACAGCAAAACACAAGCGCAATCCACCATGCTCCTAAGCGGAGAGACTCTCTCTTCCCTGACCGTCCGTTCGAAGGTCAATCTCCTTCTCCCTAAAAAACAGTAACACACCGCCTAAAACGCACTAAATAGAGCCAACATTCCATAATCTCCCGCAAACAGTAGCCACACACCACAGTGATATTTAAGAAATTTAATGAATACAGTATTTAATAGATATAGTACAACAGTATTTTCATATGAAGAAATTCTCTTCGCGGTTATAATGAGGAAAAATCAAATGAAGAATATAACAGCAAGTCTGATTCCTCCACTGAAATCGATCTAGATTTGGAAAAGGGAGAAATTGCTGAAAATTAGTGTTTTTCATAGATCGACACAAAAACATTTGAGAAGAACGTAATTTTAAAGTAGATATTTGGTACACATCGTTTCCCCTTTTGAAAAAAAAGAACTATAGCTAGAACAAAATAAGAGAAAATACAAAAGAAATTCCAAAACTTTTAAATTAAAGAATAAAGAAGTTTACTCCTACATGTTTAGCTTAAA
This sequence comes from Trichonephila clavata, assembly GCA_019973975.1. Taxonomy (NCBI): domain Eukaryota; kingdom Metazoa; phylum Arthropoda; class Arachnida; order Araneae; family Nephilidae; genus Trichonephila; species Trichonephila clavata. Next base: position 11,643 of record BMAO01027101.1, read on the forward strand.
TAAAAAAAGATACAGATTTAAAAAAAATTAAGATCCAGTGAAAACATCGCACTCACTCACGACGCCATTAAAGGAGTGTATAAACAATGTACTGAATGCCCTTATAAAAAGAACAGAAAAACGAAATTTACGTGTAAAAAATGTAATGAACGTGTTGTATTTCCTACTTTTCTTCCTTTATAAACTTTGTATACAAATTTTACGGTAAAAACATAATGTAAACACCTTTGGGTATGACAAATCCTTCGCCAGAACTTAAAGTAATTTTTTTCACTCGAGTGATGTCGGGTTAAAGTCAGCATTCTTTATCATAAACTCACAGTAATAGACACATTACACTTCTAATTTTGAAATAAGTTTCCACAGCTCAATAATGAGAGTTTTCAAACGTTAGTAGGCTTACAACGAATCAAATAAGAATTTTGTTTTTATAAAATAACATGTGTCCAAAAATGAAAAATCTTTAAGAAAATGAACTGATTTTTTTTTACTATTATTATCATTATTACATCGCCAGTAATCTTCCTCTAATTTCTTGATCTTTATATATATATATATATATATATATATATATATAAATCTTATTAATAATTATAACTTTGAAAATAATAGCGTAATGATAATAATAAATATAATAAGAAGAAGAAATAGGAATTCTTGAAATTATATCTTTCATATGCGGAATAATTCCGAGTGATAAAAGTATTTTTCATTTTGTTTCATAAAACCATAATAACAATATTAATAATAATAATAAATGAAATTAATACAGTGTATTTGTTCATTTTTTCTTTCTTTTCATTCAATTCAGTAAAATATATGTTTTTGATAGACTGAAAATTTCTAAAATAGAAGAAAAAATAGATTTGCTTCGAACCATGGAAATTTGCCAAGATATTTTTGTGTAACTATTTGATGTTTTGGTTGTTCTTTTTATAGCCAAAGTATTTACCGCAAAATAAATAATAATATATGCTAACCAGATATCCCTATTGTATTATTCAAATAGCAAGATACTCTTTTATCCTTCACACATTGCAACATATATATATATATATATATCAAACATGCTGGTGCTAAAACATACATTATAAATGTTTTTGAAAATCAAGTTTTTACTTCGTACTTTTACGAGCAAAACATGCATCCAAAATAGAGATGAACTAAAAACACGCCCGAAGAAAACTTCTAAGAACATATATATTTACAAAAGTATTATAAAAGTGTAGTCCAGACAGTAGACGTCTGTTTGGTGCTATAAACTCGCATTTGGTGCTATAAACTCGTCATTTAACAAGACACGCGAGTTATATCTATGTCTAACAAAATTTATATAAACTGTCTCGGTATTGCAAAAAGAGAGGGCTCTAATCGTATAATGTGGATACCTTACAAAGAAACAATAGAACTGTGAGTACGTAGATGATTATATATTTAAAGCATGGAGGCTCAGTATACAAAATACGTATTTTATTTTTGTATATTTAGAATATCTTATAACAAAATACAGTATTGACATATGTCATTCAAATTGCTGTAGTGAAAAATCTAGTAAATTTAAAACGTTTTATTAAGGCATTATACATACTGCTTAAGAAATTCTTCGTCTAAAGTATAAAGTAAATACAAATAGTCCAAGGAAACCTAAATTTTTAAACAAGTCTTTTGCTGAGATTTCATGGATTAAGCTTTACCTCAAATACTGGATCTATAGTAGCAGTTTCAAATTATCCAGTAAAATTAAGGCTTTCTGTGTGTATGTACAACAAAATTTTCGTTCAATACTTCCACTAGAATAGATGCTATCAATATTTTTCACTAACCTCTAAAGTCAATTAATATTCTGTCAAAAATGTAATTATATTTTGATTTAATACCTGTGTGTACCACATAGTTAAAATGTGTTGTGTATTTGTAAAACTATAATGATAGTTGCAAGGCTTTTTATATCTGAGCAAAATTAACTTACATCAAGCGATGTGGACAACATCTTGTTCGGAATTCTTTCGCCATATATCCACTCAACGAAGCCTATTTCTGAGTGCAATATACCTATCACTAAATTATAACCTATCAAGAAATATTATGTAATTCTTTACTCTCACCTGACACAATAGCCGAAATTCTGATAGTATTTACGTAATAAATAATGATTATGGGCTAGACTGCTCTCATTAGTCTTTAATATTACGAATTCCTTAAAACCCAGAAACATTCCTTAGAATATCAATAACATTCTTTAGAATAATGCAAACAAGGATACACATAAACTCTTATTTATTTTTCTTAAAAATAAAACTAGCGCAATGATATTTAGCTTTATATATTTTCCATTGTTTTTTAATAATGTATTTTAAACGCATCGCACCTTTGATGTCCTAAATATGCATCAGTTTACATACCCATGACTTGTTATTATAGCTACAACTGCATATTTTTTTTTCTGATCAAAAATTAAAATGTAACTTCGTATTTACGTTATTGTAAATAACATCAAACGTCAATTTCAAGGTGCTTTTGTATTGTGTTGATATTCCAGTCAGTTTAGGAGAAAAAATGTTTATACCTGTTGAGTTTGAAGGGCCATTTTGAAACAAAACAGAGCCCCTTACACAAAAGTATACGAGTTCGAGAATGAAATAAGTTTTATAAAAATCATTTAAATATGAATATGAGAAAAACTAATTAACCAAAAGGAGTTAGATATTAACGTAATGAAAGTCATATTGAAAACCACTAAATTATTGTAAACAAAACAAAAATTCCGCCACCAGCATTATAGTTAACTTATGATGCGGGGACGTTTAATATCTCAAAAATACTTTCGAAACTATACTTTTATAAATATAATGATACATAAATGAATAAACGAAACGAAGTAATACCCAATTTAAAATAAGTTCGTGCTCAGACATTTCATGAAAATTTGTTACAAAATTGCATGTAAGAAAACACTATCTATTGACAAGTATGTAAAAAGGAATTCTAAAATGTTTCCAAGGAAGTAGGGAACAGGCGAATACTTCAAAACATCCTTTTCCCCACATTATTAGCATTCCTTTTCTACGTTAGGGCACTTTTAACATGCAGAAATGTAATTCAATATTGTCATGAAACACACAGCGAAACATTTTTCGTTTGTAATTGCTATAGCGGGTTTTGTAAAGATATTTCAAAGTCATTTCCTTAAAACTGTAAGGCTGCAATACTTCGGTTCGGCTGAAAGTTAAGCATACAAAATTAAGAATGTCAAAACAGGGCTAAACGACAGAAAGGAAACATTGAATTCGTGTCATCTCCAACACGTTTTCCTGTCAATACATCATGGACGATTTCCATTATTCAATCTGATTGTTTACTCTCCCTTTCATTAATTTAATTTAGTCAAACCGGCATCACACTCGCGCGAAAAAAACGACCATAAGTTCTCTCGCAGGGTACCCCATAACCAAGCAGTTTATTATTCTGTTTTTAGCCTAAAATTTGTATACAAATGTTAAAAAGGAAGAAAAGTAGGAAATACAATATGTTTATTACATTTTCCACACGTAACTTTAGTTTTTTTCTGTTACTTTTATGAGGACATTTAGTACATTGTTTATACACTCCCCGTCGTGAGTAAATGCGATGTTTTCACTGGATCTTAATTCTTTTAATATGTATCTTTTTAAAACAAACATATCGGAATAAAATCTTCTGTTCTTCAAATTAAAAAAAAAAATGGAATTATTTTTTTATGTTCTTTTATTGCCCAATCAATATAGTTGTGTTTTTTTTTCAAAAGTTCATCTGGATGTGGATAAGACGCATAGAGGTTTTCTTCTCAAATGTTTTTGTGTCTCTACATATAAAGCATTTATATTCAACAGTGCCTCTCTCTTCTAAATCTGTATCGAATTCAGTGGAGGAATCATACTTGCTGTTATATTTTATCATTTGATTCTTCTTCATCATAATCGCAAAGAGGATTTCTTCATCCGAAAATACTGTTGTATTGTATCTATTACATACTGATATTAAATTGATTAAATATCACATTTCCTCATTATAACTACAATAATGCACCATAGCATAAGGAAGATTTAAAACGTGCTCATCCATTGAAAACTGTAAAAGGGATTCACGTGTAAGTTATTACATACCTGAAAAGGCGGCACCCAAAAATATATATTTAGAATTGGCCTACAAGTTAAGGCCTCTCAAAGGATATGACCTTAAAATCAGCAACGAGAGAAACTATCCGTTTTCCAAAAAAAGTTTTAGAAAGATCGTTGAAAACAATTTAGACGGTGGGTATGACATACCCTGCGCGAGAAATCCCGAGTTAAAATTAACGCCCCCCAAAACCTACCATTGATTTGTTGTTGTATGCTGTTTTATTAGACACACACTACTCTCAAGTAACATTTTTCAACTGACAGTATTTAAGTTTATTTCTGCTAAATAGCATCATGTTGTACGCGTGATGAGAATGTGAGGAAATCCTTCAAAAT
>BMAO01027102.1:0-58087 GCA_019973975.1 Trichonephila clavata
TACAAGGAAATTTTGCTGCTGTTTTTGAAAATTAATTTTAGGTAATTATAAGTAATTGTTTGGATAGATCTGGCAAGAAAATTTTAAATTAAATTATCTTTCAAGTTAAATTTATTTTTATGTTTTCTGCAGTTTTTTGCTTAAAATGTTTGAAAAAGAATTTTAGTCATTAATACTAGAATATATTAATAAAAACATAGCATTATTGTTATATTATACTAAACTTTGCAATGCTATAAAATTACGTAATTTGATAAATTAAAATTTCTTATAGTTTATTTGAATGCGAAAGTATTAATCAATTGCTAAAAATAGCTCATTGATAAGTATATAACAAAAATATTGTTGATAAAATGTGGAATAATTTTACAGAATGTGCCTTTGAGTGCTTAAGTGTGTAGAGTAGACATAGATTTTTATTTTTTAAAACTATTTTTTCTGAATTATTTATGTGATCGTGTTGGTCTTTAAGTATCAGAATGACAATTTAATTTATGAAAATATTTATTAAAAAGTTATTCTATAATGCCTTGAAAATTCAAGATTCTTAAAATATTTTTTTTTTTAACAATTAGACACATTAAACGGATTTTAAAGCAAGCAAATGCTTACATAGTGTTATGTGATAAAAAATTTGAGTCGTGAATAATTAATATATTTTAACATAATAGTTCTGTATTTTTTAATAATTTTCATACGTTTTGTTTTTTTATAAACATTCAACTTAAGAGAAATATTGATTATTTAATGATAAGTACTATAAACAATATAATAACATAATTAAAAAAACTAGAAATAATCTTTCATAATCAGAACATTCAAATCTAACTTTTACTTAGAAAAACTGAAAATAAAATGTTGAATTTTAACAAAATAAATTTTAATAATAATGAATCCAGAAAATAATTTTACAAATAAATTCGAGTTAAATATTTTAACGAATATGATTATTCAGTTTTTACAGCTCATTTTGAAGTTCATCTTCAGGCGAATTTATTCCATTCTCAGCTTAAACAAACAGGTTCAGTTTACAAAATTCGAATTCATTATCTTTAAGCGAAATAGTTTCTGTTAAATAAATTGGAGTTTCATTTCAAAGTACTTAATTTAAATCTCAAGTGCTTAATGCTAACAAAAATATATTTCCTTATTATCTCATTCAAACTGTAATTAACTTGTGAATATTACTTCTCAAATTTGAAAGAAAAGTATTTAAAAAGCATATATTTTAATTTTTTCTGTGAGAAGATTTTTCTTTGAGAAATTTTGCAGTCCATGTAAATGTTTGCTCTTACACATTTGAATATGAAGGAAAAAGATTTTCTCAAATTAAAAGTAGACATTAATGCAGACGAAATTTAATTGTTGCTTTCTTTTTTTCAAATAAGGCTGCTCATTGATACTTTTATTCTTTGCAGACCTAGTATATTCCTCAGGAGCTGATATCAATTTTAGAGCGGCACCATATAGGGATATCAGATTACTGCAAGTACTTTTGACACCAAGTTCCCCAGAGGGAAGAACCTGAGCCCTGACGATACGAACTTACTCTAGGATTTAATTTTACCCATAATACCCGAGCCAAACAGACACCCTAGGGATCTTTTACATGCCATATTATCATACGACATGGCCATTGTCGTTTTTTTGCATCATGAAAATTCAGCGACGTGGGCTGTGTTGAACCAGTAAACTTTGGTGCAGAAGGCCAGTGACCCCCCCCCCCGCTGGCTTTTTGTAAACGTTTATATATTCAGAAAATGCTATGAAATTTATGAAGTTATTATTTAAAAAATAGAAACTGATAACATTCGATTATTATTATTCTTTAATATTTTAATTTTGACCATATTAAAATATTAAAGAAAAAGAAAATTAAAAAAATATATATTAAATAATTTTAAAACTATATTTTTTATTTACCTTTTTTTAAGTATTCAGAATAAAAAAAGTAAATTTCGTTTCCTTCCATAGCTTTTAAAATAAAAATAGGTTTGAAGAGATGCTAACAAAAATCAAGTACAAAAAGTTTGCATTCACTGTTTTATTAGTAATTATAAAAATTATTTAAAAAGAGGATAATAATTTATTTAGTACCTGGTTGGATAACCTCGTCTTTTGAGAAACCCCCTGAAGTCGTTACGGCATTAAACTAATAAAACTTATGGTTTCTTCACCCCCTTTATGTTCTCCCATTGGCCCTTAAGAACACTCTTCAGCATGTTTTTGCTAGATATATTGTACTGACTAATCCCATAGGATGTTCTATAGGGTTCCGATTATATGACTGCAGAAGCATGTGAAGTTGATTTGTGACATTATACAGGACAAAGGTTTTCAATCTAAACATTGGCCTTATCAAGGCACTACTCGCGCAGTGTGTGACATACCCAACGTCTAACTTTTTTCAACGCTCCTTCTAAACCTTTATTGGAAAATGGATAGTTTCTCGTGTTGAATGACTTTAGGGTCATATCCTTTGAGGAGTCTTAGCTTGTAGGACAATTCTAAATATATATTTTTGGATATCACCTCAACGGGTATGTCATACCCTGCGAGTGAATCACCGTTACAGTTCTGAATGCATGAAAACGTTTTAAATCGTCCTTATGCTATGGCGTATTAATGCAGTTATGATGAAGAAATGTGATAATTAAGTAGTTTAATAAATAAAGTATTTAATAGATATAGTACAACAGTATTTTCGGGTAAAGAAATTCTCTTCGCGGTTACGATGAGGAAAAAACAAATGAAGAGTATAACAGCAAGTATGATTCCTCCACTGAAATCGATCCAGATTTAGAAAGGGAAATACTGTTGAAAATAATTTTTTTGTATGTAGAGACACAAAAACATTTGAGAAGAACGTAATTTTAAAGGAGATAACTGGTACACATCTTATCCACTTTCAGATGAACTTTTGAAAAAAAAAAAACTATTGCTGGAACAAAATAAGAGAAAATAAAAAAAAAAGAAATTCAAAAATTTTAAATTTAAAGAATAAAGAAGTTTACTCCTATATGTTTAGTTTAAAAACGATACAGATTTTAAAAAAAGTTAAGATCCTGTGAAAACATAGAATTTACTCGCGACGAGATCAAAGATGTGTAAAAAATGTACTGAATGCCATTATAAAAAGAACAGAAATATTAAATTTATGTGTGAAAAATGAAAAATATTATAGTTCCTACTTTTCTTCCCTTTTAACCTTTGTGTGCAAATTTTATGGTAAAAACTCAATGTAAACACCTTTAGGTATGGCACACTCTGCGCGAGAATTTTAGGTCGTTTTTTTCACTCGAGTTTTGTCGGGTTAGAAACGAATCAACAATCCTACGCCGAGTTTGGAGGCATTTTCCATAAAATTGTTTTCAGGACATCAAGTTAATCATATTTGTTCATAATTCATTCGATGTACTGCAACTTGCCAACACTATTACTCGCCATGCACCCCCACATATAACTCCACCGCTACCGTGTTTTCTCGTTGGTACTAAATGCTCTTTTGGAAGCGCTGTGCAAGGTTTTCTTTATATCAATTTGCGACCTCTTATGCCGAAGATGCAAAATTTGCTCCCATCAGACAATATCACAGTCCTCCATAACTTCGGAGACTTATGTATATGTTTTTGTGGAAACGCTATCGGCTTACGCTGGTTGTCACCGAAATACAAAGTTTTCTGAGAGCCACTCGCGACTACGTATCTTGCCCTTTTCAAACTTTTCTTGCAGTATCTGCTCAAACGTTTTTGTTAAACTTCTTGTGAATATCTGTTAATATTTGAGTTGCATTCAAACGCGGTGTTGTTGTTTTTTTCACCATTAATATCATACTTCGATTTACTCTTATTGTGAGTGTAGATGGACGACATAAACAAGGTTTGGATAGTAAAAAACTTGTAGATTTAAAGTTATAAATAACAGACAAGATAGATGAATACTGTTATCCTAAGGATCTGGCTATATCCCGACAGTTAATTGTTTCCATCTTTCCACATTTTCACAATGATTTTATGCTCAATGATACTAATTTCCTTCCTTTAATTTTCTGGTCGTTGAATTACTTAGTATTTCACAAAAACGTAAGAATTATTGTGGCATATTTTTCTTGAGCTATATTACTTGATAACTGAATGCAAAAACAATGTTAACCTATAATCCCTTTTGATAAAAATTCCAGCATTTCAGAATATTCAAATAGTGAAAGCAGACTTCTTCTAGCAAGAGTCTCTCTCTCTCTCTCTCTCTCTCTCTCTGTGCATGTGTGTGTGTGTGTTTAAAAGTCAGTATTTTTTGTTTTACTATGTAAGATTTGCTTCGTAATTCATTTTTAATTTTATCTTTATTTCGAAAGTCATTTAATTCCATTTCCTTCGTACTTTAACTAAACTTTTTAACAAAAAAATGGGATTCATTGGCATAAGATACGTTTTTAATTGTCTTTATAGTACGTCTTTGTATATATATTTTTTTAAATAAATTTTGTTGTTTAGGTAAACATAACACTTGATTATCAAGATTGTCATACTAAATTTTCTTGTGGGGTGTGAACGAAAATTGTTTTATTACATTTTTAATAACATTTTATGTGTACATTTATTTTCTATCGTTGAAGGTATTCTAAGTTACCAGCAAATAGTACGCAGTTTAATACGAAGTTTTATAAGCCATACTAGGTTAGATCTTGCGTACTACAGACAGAACAGTATTATACGAGGGTCACTCTGAATTTTTGCGATACTCCTAGGTTATTAAAGTTATACTTGCAAAATTTAAGGCGTGTTCAGAGTAGTCTCCTCCAGCATCAATGCACTTTTATAGAGAAATTTTTCCCAGATTAAATGCCTCAAAACATTCGTTTCTTGAATTTGATGAAAAAATGCATTTACAGCCACATGCTTCTGATGAAAACAACATCTACGTAAATTCTTTTTTAGATTAAAAAATAACCAAAAGTATAACACATAGCTAGAACAGGAGAATAAGGTGGACGTTCTATCATTTTAATTTGTTTTTACTTAAGACACTCAACTGTTAATCCGGCTGTATGGAAAGATGCGTTGTCATGGGGAAGTATTAGTCCCCTAAAATTAACTTATTGGAGAATTTCTGCAAAAATTTTTGACCAATCCCGTACTTTTGAAGAAAACGGCATACATTCCTTTTTTTCATTGTTCGTTGTCTTTTCACTATTGTCGGCTAGAGGTCATCTTCAGAGACCCACACCTTTCTTTCCTGGCTTGTTGAAACGTGAGAAAAGGTATGTACGTTTCATCATCCGTTACAATTTTAGAAATGATGCTGTGGCTAACATCATTTTGCAATTTAAGGGTTTCCTTACTGATTATGACACGTTTCTATTTTTGGTGCTCAGCTAGATTATGGCGATCCCAACGGCCAATTTCTTTTTGGTATGTAATTCTCCATGAATAATTTTGGATATTCCTGTGGATCCAATGTTAATTTACTGCTGTATCACTTGGTATGTTATCATCCATTATCATTTTGGCTCATTAGCATCCGTTAACATTTTCGTATGGTAGGCACATTATCCGGAATTACTGCCGAACGCTTCCTTTCTTTGTGTTCTTCATGCTGAAGTGAATTGAGACCACTACAAAAGTACTTAAACCATCTGAATACAGTAGCATGGCATGGAGATTCCTCACCAATCGTTAATTACAGTCTTTGAAAGTATTCCTCTTGATTTAATCCAGCTTTAATATCATAGAAAATCATACCACGATAATGTCCTCGCTTTAATTATATTTTCTCTTTTGTCTAAAATTTATTATACGCTAAACAACTTGAAGTAAGTCAGTAATAAGTGGTATTTTGTGTTGATATACTTTGTATTTTCAAGTTAAATCATTATTTTTTTACTCGTCTGTGCGTATCTCAAAAACTCGTTACCCTCGTACTAGATTCTTTATACCATTGTAATACTCTTCCGTATTTTCCTAAAAGTGCAGGAGGATTGGAAGGAACACTAGCCATAGTACAACAAAGTAATCTAATTAATTCACAATATTAATCACCACACAAATTCAATCGATCCAATCTAGGAGATGCCCCCAAATAATCACTATGCCGACAATAAACGAGGTAAGCGAGATATGAGAAAACAGTTATACTAATCACACGTACTCAAGGCGATCATTATCTATTATTATACTGGATTTAATCTCAGTGACAATTCGTCATCTTAAGTGACTCAATTAGCAAATATTAAATATCTGCGATTCACATTCAATTTGATAAATCTGCTCCGATAGTAATCTAGCCTATTTCTCTCTTTCCTGAAAACTTAGACTATTTATAGAAGTCTTCATTGGCATATAATCCTCTTTTCATATTTGAAGCGGAGTTTTATAATAAAATAATTTTTAAAGACCAGAAATTCCCCAAAAAATTATTAGTTGAAGGAGCTCAGATAGAACCGTCACACCATCAAAGGTTTTAAAGCATACAAAGTTAAGATTTTGCATGCTGTATTTGAGTGAAAATCATTATGCAGCATAGCATGATCGTATGGAGCCACAAATACATTTTGTTATTGTATGCTAATAATACAAGAAATCTCTTGTAGATAACGACACTGGTTTCGTTTCATATTTTTAAATAGAAGGTAAATCTTTGATATATACGTCTTTAATAGCATGACATTTAATTCGAGGAATGATCATATACATTTCTAACTTCTTCTTACCTAAAGATTACCAGATATTTTATCTTGCTAGCCTTTTTTAAAAGTACTATTTTTCATCACAAAACTAAAGTAATACTTTTAATATCGTACTGGTGATTTTAACTACAAGCAGTTGATTCAAATATTATTTATCGTAAAAATTACTAATCGATAGAAATAAGAAAACAACATGAAAAAAATCTTAATTTATTTTGTTTTTGTTTTATTCATTAAATTCATTTTTTCTTCCTTCCCCTTTTATTCATATTAAGTTTATATTAAATTTCTAAAAAATATATTAATGTAATTTACTCATTAATTCGTGCTACAGGTGTCATCTGCCATTGTATTAAATTTAATAACAGAGATATGTCTTTGCATTTTCTTACACAAACCATCAAATTCTAGGTACATTGAAACCATTTGCAGTCTTATTTCAAATTCTGCATTATTTTGCATCCATATTTTGTTTTTGTTGGTGCATACGTCAAGAAATATTTTAACTTAAATACATTGCTCAGAATAGTAATAAAATTTTGATAACGATGCTATAGAAACTTCTGTGTACTCTGCAAATTTGGAACTTAAATTTAAGATCTGATCCTGCTAAAATTTAAACTTTAACGCCAAATCGGTTGATATGTTGAGCAATCCATTCATGCTTGAATCATATGTCTTTTATGAAATTTAAGATTTTTTTTATATATCCATAAAATATTTTATTATATTGATTTCTACAAGCTATATATAATTGCCTTTAAGAATTCATTCTTTTATAAAATACAAAGTGTACTAAAATTTTAGCACTTCGAATAAGCAGATAAAGATCACTTTCGGAAATCCTGTCAAAGCTCCAGGGAGGCCTACGGACCTATGGTCTACATCTGCATGCTTGTAAAACGATTTCCAACAACACTTTGAGTACTCTTAGAACATTGGAACGTGGTTGGTCAACCTCTGAACAATCTATATTTTCAAAATATCAGTCCACTTCTAGTTAAAATTTAATTAGCTTCTTTGTGCATAGTATTGACGCTTTTAAATCAGTAATAACCAGACAGTATATTGTAAACTCTTTTGGTAGCATTACATAAGTGTGCAACTCATCTTCATTTCACTTCAAATCTCAAACTTATTTTATCTGATTCAGGGGAAAAAATTTCTTGTACCCAAGGTGATATAATATAAATTTAAAACATAATTCTCAATTCTTGTTTGATTTAAACTACTTACACTTCACTAAGACATTCAAAAATTATAAAAAAATATCTTATTTGATCTTTTTTTTTTTTATTTACATTATTTTGTGCATATGTTATTTTATGATAAGAATCTGCATTGCGCTGGGGCTTCTGTGTATTTTTTTCAAATGTAAAACCAGACTGGAATTTTTATTTTTAAGCAACGCGAATGATGTTTCTGTGACTTCTATATGCCATATTTCTGCAAATGATATATTGATAACTTAGACATGAAGACCAAATAAGTGACAGTCAATTTTATAAAAAATGTCATTTTTGTTGCTGCACATCAATGCAGCAAAACTATATACAAATCAACGTAGGAAGATACTAAATTACTAAGGAAAGAATTTATTAATGAGGAAAAGTGAAAATGTTTTTAAAAGTATATGTTATTCATAGAAAAATGAAAGAAATTGTTATCCAATGTTCTATTTTATGATAAAATAATATCTTTGCACTAAAATTAATTCAAAAATACTTTTCATCTGCTAATTTATTTTTAGTTACGCAGTTGAATAACAAATCTATCAAAAGTTTTCAACCAAAGTAAAAAACATAACCATTTTCCAGCCCTATATATCTTAAACCTCAACTTGATGGCCCATTCCACGCAACAGGGTGTTTTTAAGGAGAAAATACGGGCAGCAGCTCCATTTCCACTAACCTAGCCTGCTATCAATCTTCCTTCAACTTGGATCCCTGCCAGCCAGAGATAACTCGTTGAAGATATGCTTACCGCTTCTCTTAGCACAAGAAAGGGGAACTCGGTTTTCAAAAGGATGAAATGTGTCGCGAAGTTGCTATTGTCATCATGATTGTGATTTAGGATGGTAAGTAGAAGGGAAAAGTTAGGTATTGAAATAGAAAAAAAATCACATGTTTTTATTTCTGAGAAAAAATGTAAACATCTGTGACAAGAAAACAAATTACGAAAATATCTTAAAAATTCACGAAAAATAAGTTTCAAATAAAGCATTGTATTTTATGAAGCTGGAAAAAAGAATCTCTACTTGAGATTACATAGATAAACTTTATTACAGTTCTTCTCAAACTTTCAATATTTGCGACCCAATATCCAATCATAATTTTCATAGCAACCTCCTTCCATACAAATAACAATGGAGAAATTCATTAATACTATACTTTGACGCTAAAGCTATAATGCGACTTTGACCTTTTAAATGCCGTCGGTGTATATATATGTGTCGCTCAACCGGTGTATTAAGTTCCCCTGACGTTTTTCCGAAGTACAATCTTTTCTGTGCACTGATATCCATAAAATTAGTCCGAAGGCTTTCAAATGCAATAAAAAGACCTTGACATTGTTTGCGAAGGGATTACTTATTTCAGATTATTTCTTACTTATTCTCCCCCCCCCCCCTTCTAATACAACACATACGCTCTCCTACGTGGAAAACGGGGCAATGGGCAGCGAATCGCGTAACTTTTAATCGGCAGTAAAGGGATTAGTTATAAACGTTAAAACTATCATTGAGTATAATTTCATGTATGACAAGCCCATGAGGTCTCACTGGTATTGATCAAACTTTTTTCCAACTTGGTATTGTTAAATTAATTATAAAATATATTGTACAATACTGACACATTTAAAAGTGTATTATATCAGTGTAAATGTTCATTTTATTTTTAATATGTCAGAATGCATTTTGTTTGTTTACTTTCAGTAAATTAATAGTTTTTTTCTTAAAATTATCTTTTTCCTTTGACTTTTCAATATGCTCACGCCCCCTAGGGACGCACGCTCCATAGCTTAAGAAACGCTGCTTTAGGATGTGTTGAATGTTTGTCATTATAAAAGATAAATTTATCGTTTATTTAGTGAGAAATTCATCATTAAGCAACGAAAAAATGTTATAATTCTTTCTATCACTATTGTGGGATTTCTGTCTCTATCATGTGTTTTATAATAAAAGTACAATTACTCAATTGTCCAGAATTTAATTATCTGGATACAATAAAATTGATTCATACATAGTGTTCGTTATCATAGGTATTATTAGCCAATGAGAATCGTTATTGAAAATATCTAAGGTTAATTTCATTCATTATTATTAATTTGGTTTTAACTTCGGTTGCTGTGCCTTCTCCTCACATTGGTTGAGGTGGAAGTCATACTCCTTAGCCAGGTCCAATTTGGTCCAATATTCATTTGTTACGCGTGTAATTGTTTTGTTTGGAAGCCCTTATTTATGCGAGAAGATATGTTTTAATAAAATAAATAAAAACTCTAGAAGTCCAAGAGTATCTTATAAAGAATTATCATCAATTTTAAAAATTACTTTACCTCAATATATTCAACCAAATTTTGATGGCAAATATCTTTAAAAAGTAATACTAAACTGTACTTCTTATTGTAGCTTTTATTTTTTTATTTTTCGTTATAAAAAATAACATGAAATATAAAACTACTACATATGTACAATTTTCAATACATTGAGCTTGATGTTGAATCTGATATATACTACATAATGCATAATGTTATCATTCTAAAATCGTACTTTATTAATTTTTTGATCATTGAAAACATACTGCCCTCAATTTAATAAAAATAAATCATGTCACCCATAATATCCTATGAGTTTGGGTTGCCTTGTATATAGGAAGTAAACAAGGGTATATGTCAATTATATATATATATATATATATATTTCTCACAAGTGAAATTGCAACATCAAGAAGTAATTCACGTAGCGTCATGGGAACTTCAGGAGCGATAGTGTTGAGAAGGATTTGCAAATGATTAAATTTGAGCACACACCTGAATATTGATTCGGACTACCAAAGCCAGCAAACTTCTCTTCTCATAAACAGCATCTGAGATTATGCATAGCATTTATTATTTTCGAAAAAGCGTACAAAATGCCTCTGAGAAGTCGGTGACCTCCATACGATCAGATAACGAGCGAGAAACCTTACCGTTTTGCTGAATTCCACATTTTGCTGGGTACTAGCAACAGGGGTACCGTTGACCACTTAACACAGGGCTAGACGATAGGGCAGGGCTGGCATGATAACTTCTTCATCGCCCTTGGACCATGGAATGGCATCGGATATTCTTCAAGGAAGATTCGCGTTTCTATTTGTGGAGGAATGACGGCCGTTGACAGGCACACTGGTGTAAGAAATTAAAATAATTTGGAACTGCATGAAAATAACTGAACTGAATGAAAAATCACTACTTCTAGATAAAAATGCAAATCTTGTACGGCAAATACTTAACCTTAAACGCGTGTGGAGGTGGAGCCAGCAGAAAAGCAGGCTTTATAAGCATGGGTAAGTAAGACGTATTTCGTTCATCAGCGCACCTCGGCGAATTTCTTGGTGCTATTTTAAAAAATCAGTTCAATTCAAATTGTAACGGTAAAAATGAGTAACCATCCACGTTTAGAGGATGGAATGAGGTGGAGAATTGTTGGGAGGCTAGAAGCAAACCAATGACAAGCCCAGATTTGTAGAGAGTTCAATTTAACGCCCAGCATCATGTGTAACTTATGGAAACAGTTCCAGGATATTGGATCCATCGAGAGAAAGCCTTTGAAAATTCGTCCAAGACCCACAACTGCCAGAGAAAATCGCCATTTGTCGATTAACCCTGCTTTCTGTTCGTATTTCCTACACGAATGTAGCATTCGGGTCAATATGACCCGATTCAAAAAACTAACCTGCTGTAAATGGCAGGTGCCATTTAAGGAATGGTTGAAACAATAGTGTTGAGAAAAGGGAAATATGGGAGCGATAAATTGGCCAATGTGGTTTCCTCCCAACCTGTAACCCTGTGTTTAAGCGAGAATGCAGTTATATTTAAGTTTGCAGTTCTGCCTGGTGTGTGCTGAGTGTTACGGTTTGGCTTTTACGAACTTTGTGTGTGCGATATTGCGAATTTAAAGTTTATACGTAGGTAATTAATGTTTGTAACTGCGTTTGTGTGTGAATAAGGTATTTGTTTTTAATTAACCAGCATTTCATCATTCCTGGTCCGAAGATTTTTATTATATTCTATTTTAAATGATGAATACGCAACAAATAGTAATGTAAGTTTAAAAATAGATCCAACAATATAAATCATCTATAAAAATAACAGAAAAGTATATTTGAAATTGATATTTACACACAATTTGTCAAATATAGCGAGACGTAACAGATGGGCTACCGCTTCTCAGCTCTCTCGTTACTTGTATGCAGCCACATAAGCCCGTGTATCAAAGGTGACTGTTTCAAAAAGACTTCATGAGAGAGGTTTGTTTGCCAGAAGACCTAATGTTTACGTCCCGCTCACGTCTACGAATAGGAGAGTTCGTTTAGCAGGGTGCATACAGCATATTGATTGGAGTATGGATCAATGGGCGACCGTTCTGTTCACCGATGAGTTCCGTTTCAGTCTGAACACCGATTTGCACCGTACGCTCATTTGATAGAACCAGGGACCCACTACCTACACTCCAATGTCCGAAAAATCGACAATTATGGTGGAGGAAGTTTAATGGTCTGGACAGACATCATGTTGGTTGGCCGTACACCTCTCCGTGTCTGAGGCTCTGTGACTGGTGTGAGGTGTAGGGATGAGGATTTGGAGCCCTATGTTTGCCTTTTCAGAGTGCATGTGGCTTCGAGTTCATTTTAAAGGACGATAACGTGAGGCCTCAAAGAACTATTCTGGTCAACGAATTTCTAGAGATTGAGGGTATTCGCTCTATGGATTGGTCAGCCAGGTCTCCAGACCTCAACCCTAGAGAGCATGTCTTGGACGCTCTGGGGAGAGCAATTGCAACTCGCAATCCCACCCACCTCTATTTTTGACATTTTAGTTTTGTATCACAAAAATAATTAAGATTTAGAAAACATTAAAAATGAAAAATAAATTATTTGATTTGATTTTCTTAGAACACAAATAGATTTAGCATATCTAGAATCATTTGGCCTTATAATTCATTCTTACTTTGTGTGTATTGCATTTTCAGAATAGCTTTTCTTAAGAGATATGTAAACAACATGTAACAGAATATAAAAGATATGCATTGATAAATTTTTGGGGTACAGGTTTTAAGTAAAATAAATTTGACAAAAAAAAAAATGCAACTTTCATAAAAGTTATTTAAAGTGTTAATTCTTTGTCAGATATTTAAACATTTACCAATTTTATAGCGTAGGTACTCCTCGCTCTGTATATTTTTACTTCTGGTTGTTTGATTTTTTCCCTCCATTAAAAAAGGCATAGATAAAAAGACTTAATACTCACCTTAATACTCATGATTTTTAGATTTTAAATCAAAAACAATCAATAAATAACCCACATGCTTTCCCTGAGGTTCCAAAGCAGATTATTTGAAATTAAAAAATTATGACATGTCCTGTTTAAAAAAATAATCAAATATATGTGTTTATAAAATAACAATACATTGATATTCCTCATTATATTTTCAAAAAAAATTATTATTTAAAAATCTGTTTGTGAAATACATCAGTTGGACACTCATTTGTTATCTATTTCCTTTTTGTAAAGTGAAGGAGATCATAGTATATAAGTAAAGTACTCATCTGTAAAGTACTCTTTAACACAATCATGAAAAAGCATTATATATATTTCATCGTATGATGTTCAGTATTGCAGTTTCAAGTTACTAACATTTTTTAAGAAAAGAAAAAAAGATCTCTGAACGCATCGTAAGTATATAAGAACTTTATTTATCACTGAAGGCCATTTGCCGCATAACATAGACAAATCAATACTTGTGTAAAATGTTGGTGGTATAAATAAAAACCTAAATTTTACAACATACGTTAGATTGTTGCTTCTTTTTTATGTGAAAAACTTTTACGACCATCATAGCTTTGTGCTTCTATAAAATTTTGTTTTTGTAGAAGAAGAAATACATTGCAAAATCTAATAAAACAATTTATTTCTCTCGCAACGTGTCGTAAAGAAATATCACAAGTAAAATTCTAATTTTTTCTATTTTTATCGAAAAATATTAGACAGGTCTTAATAACAGACACTGAAGTTAAATATTTAATCTTATAGCAAGTGATATTTAATGTTTGATATATTTAAAAATATATTGAAATTAAGTTATTTATACTAGCCAAAAAAGTTGAATTTACTTCCCTCGCGAAATAATATATATATCTAAAACTCCTTTTATTGATCAATTTATTAAATCATTATTACCATCATTATATAGAATTGAAGTGGTATCAAACGTATAGGTGAATTAATTGTCGTTAATTAATTTATATGAGTTGTTCATTGTAAAACGTATAGATGTTATGCACTTAATGAGTAATTTATTTTTAAAACTAAACTGCAAATGTCTACCTCATTCTGCAAAAACTTAACTGCAAATACAACCTCTGACAATAAAGTTCAGTGGAGGAAGTCAGAACAGCCGATCTGGCAACACAAACAAAACAAAACGCTGAACATGCGTAGCCACAGGTGTTAACTATCTGCTCCCACCGTTGTTCAGTTAAGCTTTGTTTGTGTTCCATATAAAATTTATTTTGCAAAGTGCTCGTTTAATGCGTTAGTTCGTAACTGAGAACAGGAAAATGAAGGAACAAAAACTCATTTTAATGTTTTGTTTTGCTTGGCAAGACATGGAAAGCAACTTATTCGATGCTGGTACGTGTTCATGAAGATCAAGCGCTTTCCAAGAAGTAAATGCACGAGTGGTTCAAACGTTTTCGAAAAAGCCAGAAAAATGTTTCTAAAAAGCCGTAGCAGAAGACCAGTGACCTACGCCAGTGACGAAAACATTGAGAAAGAGAGGAAATTAATCACGAAAGATCATTGATTACCTGTGAGTATGATAGCTGATGAACTGCAGATTAACCATGAATCCGCGCGAAAAATCGTTTTCCAGTATGTATTGAAGATAAAAAGGTAGAGGATACGTAGAGTACGACACCAGTACGCACACGGTTTATGGTTTTTTTGTTCTCGACAATGCTCACACTCACACAGACAATATCGTCAAGCAGTTCCTGGCAAAAGGGGGGGGGGTGCAAATAGAACATTCACCATACTCGCAAAATCTCAATCCTCCATGACTCAAACTCTCTTTGAAAATGAAAGAGATTTGACGATATTCCTGACATCCAACGAAACGTGACAAGTCTTTCGAACTCCATCCCAAAAAAAGACTTCTTGCAAAGTTTCCAGGACATATATGTTAGATCCCAGTGGTGCATAGTTATGGAAGGTGATTATTTCAAAAGACATTAAGATATAACTTCGGTTTATATTTCATCTACGTAAATGTTACAGGACTATCTACCGGAGTTTATTGTCAGAGTTACTAATTTATTTCAAATAGCGCAAAATTTATCATATTTCTTTTTCGGATACCTTTGTAGTTTTGTCTATGATACGTTTTATAAAGAAATTTTTTTTTACATTTGAAAAATCTTTTGACTTAATTTGTTTATTTATTTCGCAAAAGTATTCTATTTATTTTCAGAATCGGAATTGTATATAAAAAAAAACAACGCCTGAATAGACGGATTATTTTTCTTCGTGAATGTGGTAAATCACTTCAAAATGCTGCTGAACATAGTAAATGTACCTCATTTGACTGCATAATGTGCGCTTAAGTGCTCTAAAGTAGCTTTTTCAAAGTGTGGTGCGCTCCTCCTTAGGGGGTCGTGATAACCCTACACGGGAGCGCCAGTTTATCGTAAATAAAAGATTATTTTAAAAAAAAACTATTAATTTAAAGGAAGAAAAATAAAATATGCATTCTGTCAGAAAGAATATAGATCATGCATCTACGCTGATATAATATAAAATACTTCTAAGTGTATCAGTATTGCACAATACATTTGATTATTTATCAATACTAACAACATTGCATGTATTATATTAACTACTGTACTAACATAGCGTTTATCCTATTACTTAAAAACAACTTTCTAAAAATATATATTACTTAAAAATAACTTTCTAAAACTATATATATAACTAAAAATAACTTTCTAAAAATATATATTACTAAAAATAACTTTTCTAAAAATATATATTACTTAAAAATCAATTTCTAAAAAATTATATTACTAAAAAAACTTTCTATTTACTAAAAATAACTTTCCATATTACTAAAAATATAACTTTCTAAATATATATATATATTATATACTAAAATATATATATATATATATATTACTAAAAATAACTTTCTAAATATGTATAGATATATTACTTAAAAGTAGCTTTCTAAAAATATATATATTACTTAAATGTAATATATGCAAAAATTAATACTTATCTTGATGATTTGTATTATTAAGGTTGTAGTGTAGCTTTAGAGTCAAAGTAGATTTTACGGGTTTGCAAAAAGTACATAAGAACTTTAAAAATTTATTTTGTTTTATCCTACGCCCGTTTTCGGCATTCCTGCTATTAGTCGACGAGCAGCCCAATAAAATAATGACGAAACATAAAAATAATTCAAATTTGTCTCCGTAGGTTTGTCTGCAGAAAACTTTAAAACGGTAGGGCAATGTCTGAGGTGGTCACCTTCCATTTCATCCTGGTTGCACAGAGGGCACCAAGCAGAATCTTTTAATCCAATGCGATGCAAATGCCTTTGCAAGTAGTCATGCCCGGTAAGTAGACGAAAGCAGGCAACTCCAACAGATCGAGGCAGGGAACTGGGAACTCTACCACTTTTGTTAAGTAAGATATTCCACCTTTTACCTGCAGCTGCTTCGCCATACAGGGAGATTCTAATTATTTGCAGTTTATTGTTAATCTTTCTTTAAAAATTTATAAAACCAGGAAAATTGAACAAATTTTTTTAAAAAAATGGTTTGCAGATTTAGCATTGATAAGGCACGGGATGTTTTTAAGATAAAAAAAAATCAAAAAACAGCAGACAGATGGCGCTTGTTCAGAAGATTTAGTTGGAAAAATGCAAATGAGACAAGCAATTATAAATACTCTTGATCCAGATCCAGTTCTTCATTGCATGCCAACTAAGTGAACAAGCAGGGAGACTGTTTGAGACCCTGGGTCTCAATAGTCTTAAGCCGTCCACTTATCGTCTTGCTACTTTCACCAATGGAGAAGTAGACCCTACCTGATATCTTTAAAAGTAGGCAATATATGCAATGAAACCAAATACATGTGCATAACTCATAATCTCAAAATCCTGGCTCAAACCAGCTCGACCGATAGAAACTTTGATTTGGATGATTGTTTATGGTCTTAGGTCTAAATCTAGACATGGGCAACGATTATTACACAATAATACAGTCTTAACACTTTAGCCAGTTGATATTCTGTTTGAAATTTCCTGATTTTCAGATAGTTTGTACGGGAATAATATTTGACCACATTAAAATTATCTAGGTCATAATGATATTAAGACAGAATCGAGAACGAAACGAGGCCTCAACTTCTGTTGAGGCCTCGTAAGGTCAGGGCCCAATTGGCCCATGCCTTAAGACATCCCTGTGAACAAGTATGGAGAGTGAGAAAGACAAAGTTTTGTTATTGAAGTTGCTTACATGAACGTGGATTTAGCAACGTCTGCAATGCGTAAATTCTGACTTCAGAAAAAGGGTAAGTCTGGGAAAATGCCATGAACAGTGGCAAGCAGAAATCACTGAATTCCCTCAAAGTCACAGTGTGATGTGGGCTCACTTCATCATATGACCCTTCTTCTTGGAAACACGGTGTCCAGTAAATGGGGGGGGGGATGAACGGTGACAGTAAAAATGCTGAAAATTATTTTACGCTTCTGCGTCAAAAGGTTGTTCCATGTTTGCGTGAAAAATATGTAATTTCTAATGTTGCGTTTATGCAAGATGAAGCAACAAGTCGCACTGCTAATCCAGTCAAGGAATTCTTGATACAGACGTTCGTGGAAGAAAGAATTATTAGCAAACGTTGAAAGTTTCCATGTCCTCTTCGGTCTTAAGATCTGACACCAGCAGATTTTTAGCTGTGCGGATATATAAAATCCCAGATGTATCGATCCTGTCCATGCAATCTGTTGGAATTGAAAGATGTGATCTGCCGAGAGCTGTAATGTAGACATTCTGCACTCTGACGATGCTAGATGCAATACAATGCGATATTCCTTTGTGGTGGTGGACATGTGGAACACATACTGCTTTTGAATGGTTTGATGACATTATTTTTTTTCTTTCACTTATCTACGAAACGCCATCTATCGGATGCTTTTTTTTATAATTATTTTATTATTTTCTTTTCTTATCTTAAGAAAAATCCTGTGACTTATCAATGGTAAACTACAAATTGTTTTTTATTTTGTTCAATTTCCCTGGTTTAAAAAATCTTTACAGATTTTACGGACTTTTTACTCACCCAGTATTATTGCATTCAATACATTGTTACGGTATTGGAAGGCGCGATGAAAATTATGAATAAATATTAGGTCGCAAATACTAAAATTTTGAGAAAGCACTGCTCTAAAGTATAAAATCGAATTTAAAAACATGAGAAGGAAAGGTCACCTTGTAAAGATTTCACCCGATGTGATGACATGTTTATTCTTTAAAAAAATATGAAGAATCCACGTTTGAGATGGTTAAATTTTCTGCGAGATTCAAATAACAGTTTCCTTCTTGTACATTAATCTAAAATTTTCAGACGCGTTGTATGATTAAGGTAACGATTATAAATTTTAGGGCTAGTATGAGTACTACATAGAGCTTTCGGTATTCAAAAAGCTATCATTTTCATGCAAATACTAATTTCAATTCCTTAAATTCCTTACAAATTTGTTGTTTAATAGGTTGATTTGATTCTTTGAAGCAATCTATGGGCATTTCTTATGCAAAAATATTATTTTTAAACTCGTCATTTTTAACACTCTAACCGTTTCTTTACATTTTATTCTTTACATCATTTTATCTAAAATTATTGCATCAAACCCAATAAAAAAGCGCATATTATTTTTAAATTAGTATTACTTTATTTTTGAAACTGGTATTCATATTTAATGAGTATATTTTAAATTCAGTTAAATGATCATTTTAAAGAAATATAGTGCAATTCCGTTTTTAAAAATATAAATGATAATGATAATGGCTGTTACATTTCACAGATAAAATTTCGAATAAAGAGTAAGTCTCAAAATATTAACTGCTGTAATGGAAGAAGGAAGCTATATATATTCACTCTTTAAAAATATAATGAAGATTATTAGAAAAGAGATATTCAAAGAAAAGAAAGCGCAGTGAAAAAGAGAACACGTATTTATGCTTACAAACGTAAATAATTAATGACTGTTATTTACAAAATTAGCATCGTAAGGCGAAATAATTATTGAAAGCGATTTACGTTATATTAAAGAATGAAACATTTTTAAGAAGTGGCTAAGTTTGTTTTTAATTAAAATCATTAATTTTCAGATTTAGAATGAATGCTGTTTTATGAATGCAATTTTTTTTTTGTGTAAATGCGTAGGGTTACTTTAATTACCTTTCTTTAATACATCTGTTTTATTTTAGTTTTTCACTCCAGTAAGTAAATTGAATATTTTAATTTTTTTTACATTGAATATTATGCAAATATGTATGAGTTATCTTTTTTGATTACATAATCATGAGAAGAATAACGTGTTTTTTAGGTCAGTTTCCCGGATGAGTAAATTAAACATGAATCTTAAAAGTTACACATGTATAATGCTATAGTAGTCACACAACACATTTATTTTTTTATGTATTACGAAAACGCGCAAAATAAAAAACAATATATTAATGAATTACTAGTATTTAATTGAATTTTACCTGAAAAATAGGTAACAGAGGACGAATTATCTAGGAGAAATAATAATATGCTATTTATAATTAGTCATTTTTTTATGATGGACATTTCTGAAATTTATCGGTTTCTTAAATGACGAAATATAATTATCTGTGTGTTCAAGGTTTACATTATAATAAAGTAACGAAATTAGCTTTAGGTTTTTATATGTAATTTAAAATTAAACTGTATTCGTTGTTGTTTCTTATGCCACCTGATCTCAACTACGTCAGATCCAGGCCCACAAAATTCATCATGACAAGGGGCTAGATGTACGCCTGTCGTCGACCGTAGCCTTGAGCCCCATGCAGGAGACAGAACAGTTTTACCTCGGTTCCACCCCGATTTTGAGGGAGAATACCCTAGGGGTAGCCAGGGAACACCCACCTCCCTTCCACCAACCTCAAGAGAGGACTAGCGGCTCAACGGCTATTTAGAGTTCCCTCATGCTGCCCATGTACAAATACCCATGCCCTCTCCGGGATTCGAACCCAGGTATTACGGCAGAGCTGTCAGCGTCGCTAACCACAATACCGGATGGGTGGCCAGTATTTTGTTAATGGTTATTTTTAAAGGATTTATGAAACATGTTTAAATATGGTAGCATTTTTTTTTCGTCTGGAGGATTAGAATTAAAATATAAAAATAAAATCACTTACATTCCATTCATCTTCAAAATATTAATCTTTACTTATATCATGAATTTATTTAAAAATGTTCTTTTTTATAAATTGGTGCGTGTAAAATCGAATGTTCTAATTTTAGCTATTTTTCACTTGATGTAACATATAATATTCAAAAAAAGCACGTATTCAAACACAACATTAAAAATTCAGATCTTTACTTGCATAACTTAAGAATTAGACTCTTACATAAAGACAATACAAGAATGGCTATAGTTTTTCTTTTTTATCTGCATATAAAAAAAAGAAGAAACGAGTCTTACAGTAGTCGCATATGATGTGTAACATCTGACTTGCTATCATGGTAAATACGCAATAGTGACTTTAATCCTGAAAGAAATGAATCCTAATTATTTTCTATCGAATAATTATATCTTTAATGAAAATTTTATTTCATTAACACAAGGTGTAATGCAGTTTTTTTATCAAAAAATATTTATTCTTGTTCAAGTTGGGGAAAAGCGGAGACATTAGATTTATGAAAACTAAAGTATAACACATATACTTGTGATTTCAAAGAATTTAAAATTGTTGAAAAAAGGTGTCAATAACAGTACCACTGTTAGTTGTCGTAACATTTCGATTAGTGTTCATTTCGTGATTAAGTTCATCTTTCAGAAAAGCTATGAGCGGCTCAGCTTCTGACAAACTGAAGTTAACGTTAAAATCATCACTCAAAATCATGGGAAGCGAGTGATAGTTTTTTTTTTTAAAGGAGCAGGAACCACCTTCGGTAAACGGTAAAAGTACAAAATGCAGGAAATCTTTAATTTTTTAAACTGATTCGGAGAAATGTATGCGACCACCAAAATAACAAGACTTCCTGGTATGTGCGGTAGGCGGGCGTCTAAATTGCTACTACAGTTGGACCCTCAGACGAGGGTAGCGAAGAGACACCGTCAAGCGCATGCTTAAAAATTAGAAATATTAGAGAAAATCAAAATACCCGTTTACTTAATTAAAAATATTATATTAACAGCGACAGGAATTAACCTCAAAGTATGAAAATGATAAGCACTTAAATATTTATTCAAATAATTTCATACTGCTTACTCCTATTTTTTTAAGAATGATGAGCTTTGTCAGACGCTTAACTGGAAATATAATTATTAATATATAGTTTACACATATATAAATATATCCTCAGAGAGAGATTTCACACACAACGAGCCCTGAGACTTTGACATTTGAGCATAAGAATCACAAATTTATTGTGGATGCAGTCTAATAAGACTTGCTGGTATGTGCGGTAGGCGGGTGTCTTAATTGCTAGTAGAGTTGGACCCCGTGACGAGGCTAGATAGATATCTGGGGTATATTTTGGAGCACCTAGTCCTTTGGCGGGACTCTAATCTACTATCGGGTAATATTGATGCCTGTTAGCGAGCTGTTTTACCAGTGTAATTGGGTACTTAGAAAATAAAAATTTTACTTTATAGGTGATAAAATAAAAAATAAAAATAAAATGAAAATAAAAAGTGACGAGGCTAGCGAAGAGACACACCCAAGGCGCTGAATTGGTCAAATCAAACAGCGCGCTTTCCCCGACTTCCTGTTACGCATTTTCGTCCCTTTTCACGAAATCACTCCAACAAATACCCAGCAACCGAGAGTAAAGATGTTACACATCAAAAAATCGTTTCAAACATTCTCGCTCAAAGCTCAGAAAATTTATTTTTTCATTAAAAATTTGCATTTTACCTTTGAAAAGCACAGAATAGTATAACTGATCTTTAGTTTATATCTAAGCAATCGCATTTTAAATAATTTCAAAAACTGTTCAAAATTGACCGCTTTCGTAATTTTCTCGCGCACAGTAGATATTATAAAACTACACCACATTGCATAGTGAGGCGACAAATTAATGTATATGCTTGATTTTTTTCTCTTCATACTAGTGTACCAGTCGTTTCATGCAGGTAGTCGAGTAAGATGCTCTTATACGTATTCAATGGATTTTTTTTCTTTCCTAAAGATGACTGAACGACTTGACAGAGGTACTGCATTATATATTTTTTCCCCAAAAGTTTGGTGATTTTCTACGTTAAGCAATTCTCAAGATTTAGCAAGTGTTTACAGAGGATATTGGGGTCACAAAAACTATGAAGTGATTTAACCGAGTCAAAATTAAGCGCACTTCGGTAGAGAGTGATTAGAGTTCTGGGAGACCATAAATCTCTCGAAATACATCTGTTGTTGAAAAGGTTGAAAATCTGATAGTGAAAGATCAACTTTTAAGCGTAAGAGAGGCCGCTGAACTCTAGATCAGTGCAGGTTCTCTACGTGCAATTTTGTGCAATCATGCGAAGAGTGCATGTGAAATTTATTCGCAAGCTTCTGTCTGTGGAACAGAAAACCTCCGTCTTGAAGTTGTACATGACCTACTGGACACTATGAGCGCTGAATCTGGCTTCTAGCAACTAATGGTTGTTTCCGAAAAGGAAAATGCTATTGAAAAGAGCCCGTTTTTAAAGTAGAGATGGGGTATTACAGAACGCGATGGTGTGGAGATGAAAAACATTCCAAAAGAAGTTTTCCAGAAATGTTTTCGGCAGAGGAAGAAATGCTGTGCTAAGTATGTGAGAGCATAAAGGACCAAAATTGAATTTGATTAAGATTCTAATCCCCAAAGTAAGCATGATATGTTTTTCTCGCCAAAGGCCGGATGCTTTGTGACCATACCTTGTATGAAAAATGAACTAAAAATGTACATACTAGTTATTGTTCTTAAATATTTGATTATTTTTATTAAGATCAAAGACAGAGCAACATTCAAATTCAGAAACGCAGTTAAAAGACGCTCAAAGTCTTCTTAGAAGCATAGGTAAATAGCTTACGCACCAAAAAAGCAATTGCCGTACTTCAGCAATCAGTTTTTCCCTTATATAGCACTTGCGGGTAGCGCTACGGTCGCCTGAGATGTGTGTCTGCTCCACCACGTTAATGCATATTTCATCACCGCCAACGGATAATATGAAGTTCACGTGGTTTGTATGCTTTCTTCAATGTGTTCCATTTTGTGTGGTCAGAAGTGTATATGTTCTTACAATGAATATATAGATGTATCTTAAATATTAAGTTACATCTTTACGTAAATTCTTTTAATAACTTCTGATAGGAAGCGGTAAACTAATGGTCTATTTCAGAAACCCGAGGCCATCGTGACATGAGTTAGAACCCAATTTAAGCTGAATACTCAATGCGTACAGGAGATGATATAAGGGTTAAATATATAGCAGCTCAAAGGACAAACATTGGAGTAATTTGGAAAACAGGAGAGTAAGATTTGTGCTTAAGTGCTGTCCATATAATTTACCCGTGGTTCAAAATTACGACACTCGTCGCATATAGCCCTCGTAGTGATTTTTTGTGTGACACACGTAAATAAACACTCGATCGCTCCCTATTTCCGTTAAACTTATGGTTCTTTGTACTTTCTTTGATAATTTATAAACACTATCATCTTTGTTTGAAAATAAAATATTCATTTCAAAAGGAATTTATTAAAAAAATAATAATTTTGAAATATTTACTTCTTATTCATAGAAATCATTTCTTAATAATTAATTTATTTACTGCAATAACGTTCAACTTAAGTAAAATATATATGTAGTGTATTTATTTTATTATTTAAGGTATCAGACTATCCTAAAATTAAGAATTTTGCCAAAATTTGACATTTTTTTTATAATTTTATTTTATAGAACATCCTATTAGCTTTATAAAAATACCAAGTTTATTATTTTCTGTTCACTAGAACAAAAACTAGGTGCTATAATAAAATCAAGTGTCTTTACATTAAGCAAGATGTCACACTTTAAAACGCCTTTTACTCGAAGTGTGTTTTTTTAAACACTCAAATGGGGAAAGCACACAATTGCACAAAAAGTTTTGAAAATAATTAACTGAAATATTTTGTGTATATTCTGTGTAATAGTAAAAGTAATTTAACCTTCAGATTTATCAATCACTGTTTTATTGCAAAATTCACAGCCCATTATGTGAATATAATCACTGTTTTTTTAAGCAATTTCATATAATAACTAAGATAAAGGGCTCCAGTTTTTGTAAAAATTAATCTATCTCTTATCCTAAAGGTCATTTCATAAATGGACAACATAGTGAGTAAGTGAATATTAACGTCCCACTGTTCAGCTACACGAGGGCTTTTGGGGACGGTCCGCGTAATTTTGAACCATGGTCAAGTGACGCGGACGACACCTGAGCTGACACCCCCTCTCCTAACTACCACACCACACCAATGGACAACATAGCAACACGACAGAATTAAAATTAAAAAAAAATTCATAAACTTTTGGTACATAATAGGTCACGTTTAAGTTATTTTTGTAAATTGTTACTCTTTTTTTTTTCATTTTAGTAATAATAGTTTTTATTTTCTCTTCTTAATTTTAGCATATTTTTCTTAAAATGTCTAAGCAAATCTAAAAACAAGAAAAAAAATCCCCGTATCTCCATTTTTTTAAAGTTGCTGCAAGTGGTCGGATACCTTAAGTAAATATTGATCCCAAATAATTTTTTTGTTATTCTATTTCCTTTATTTGTGTAATCGAGCCCTCTTATATCTCTCAGAGATCAAAAGACCAGTGAAGAGAGATAAACGGATGAAAAACTAATCTGTCTTTTCCAATTCAAGATCATAAAAGGAATCATTAGGCATGAGTTATTTTTGTAAAAGGTTTTTGTTGAACCTGAAATATAGCATATTGATAAATATTGGTTTCCTTTGTATTTTTTTTGAAAAAAAAATCGGTATATTCTAAGTTTCTTTTAGTACGATTTGTGTAAATTCTTAAAATACACTTAAAAGATACGTTTTACATATTTCACAGAATAATTTAAATGACACTGATTTGTCTTAAAATTTACTTTTCAAAACATTCTGGTATTCTTTTAGGAAAATAAATCATCAACTTGGTGTAAATACTTGTATTTAAATTTGAGATATAAATCAAAGTTTTTTGTAACTTATAATTTCCTTTAGTTAAGGAAAGCGTTTAATAAGGCAGTTGAATGTCATTTAAAGATAATTCAGAAATTAATATTAAACATTTAAGTATCATTGAGTTTGAGTGGCTTAGATGCATATGCCTTCAAGGAAAATTGCTGACAAGGATAAATTTCAATTCATTTTCTAAATAAAAACTTATTTTCACCCGTATACTTTATTACAGCAAAAATGCAAAGTGTAAGATTAAGACAAAAATTCTTAATTTTGATTGAAATTTTAAATAAATTTTGTGCAAAAATAAAGATTTTTTTTTTTAAATACGAAGGCAATTCCGAAAATAATCGCCGTATGGAAGTAGCACTGGAAGTACTGTCCGGAGCACCCTCAATCGAATGCACGAGAAATCTCTGATTTAGTAAGCTTCCAGCCGGCGATTGAGAGTGTCGTAGAGCCTAAAGTGTGCTAGTTATAACGTGATAAAATGTGTACCACCATAGAAATTCCACGAAATGTGAGGCACGAGGAGTGATAGAAGATTTCTGTGGGCCAAAAAGGTGTCAGCTGCGGATGTCCATTATGAATTGTGTACCGTATACGGGCCGAAAATTATGAGGGAAGGTGTACGAAGTTCAATGAATACTCTTTTTCAAGGACGGCAGAACACAAACATCCGTGTTAAATCACAGAGTGGAAGGCCGTCTGTAGTGAGTGCTAATCTCATCAGACAAATCGATAAAAAATTAATTTGCTCCGTAATTTTACAATCTGAAAAAGTAGTTTGATGGCAGCATTTCGCTGACGATGAGGAACACAAAAACGCTGTGACATATTGGTTTTAAATCGCAGGTGTACGCTTTTTATTCGGAAAGAATTGGTAAATTGGTAAAACGGTACGACAAGTGCTTGAATAATGGGAGAGACTATGTTGAAGCATAGAGGAGAGTTGTACCTTTGATATATAAATATTTTTTCTATCCTTCCTGGTTTGTTCTTTACAGCAATTAGGAGGTTACTTTCCGAATTGCCATCGTATTTGTTATTTTAGGGAGAATAATAACATTTCTTGTATAGAAAAAAGAAAGAATTTTGCAGTAAAGTTATACCTGAAAAACTTTTAACAACATATACATGAATTCTAATAAGTTTATTTGAGAAAAAACATTTTGATAAAATTCAGATAATATATTTTATTCGTGTTCTTTAATATAATTTTAATACAATCCTCTACTGTAATCTTACTAATTTGAGTGATTAGAATTTTAAAATAAATATCATTTTCCCGTTAACACTTTTACACATTTTTTTTGTAAAATTTTATATTCTAGTCTTCGTTTTTAGATGGTTCCCAAACTTAATAGGTGTGCTACACAAATACATTTCTTCTCAAAAATTGCCTTTGCTTTTTTTCATAAAATACATTTTGACTTCTTCAACCTCCGATAACGACAACAGATTCAGACCTTTTGCAGAATTTTCTTTGTTGTATTCATTGACACAATTGAAGTTTATATTTAACTATAAATGCAATGTTTATATTATTTTGATCGTCAACAAGAAGTGTATGAATATTCTTACAGCGTTCTTTCTTTCTTTTTTTTTTTTTTTTTTTGATGCTCTGGCATTGTCAAAGTTTGCATGCAGTAGTGATTTATCAGAATTCTATGCTTAAGTATAAAGTAGGTACACATTTCAGAAGCCTATGCAAAATGAAATCAGAAAAAAAAATACAAATGTAAGATTTTTATGAAATCTATTCTGACAAATCATTTTAAACGTGCGTAAATACTAAAATAACAAAAAGGAAAATGTAGCAAAACACTTCTGCATAGAATGCAAAAACAAATTTAAAACGTAAGCACAGTTAGCGGGAAAGAAAATCATAGAACTAAATGCTTTAAAAGAATTTTAGGCATAAAAGAAAGGGATTTAAAATCTAGTCCATTAAAATAAAGGCTGAGATGCGTTCGTTTAAATATTAAAACTGAATCTTGTGTTTGTTTATTATTTTTTCATAATGTAATCAGGAAAACGTCCTCACTTTTTTTAAAATGTAAGGCCAAAAAAATGAAAAATCCGAAGTATTTTAATGTTTTAGATATGTACTGCTAATTTTAAAGAGTAATCAGACAGAAACGAACAATTTATTCCGAATTCAGCGCACATTTACAGAAATGAGTAACATATGTGAAAGTGATAGTTCATAAAGCTTTCAGTACTTAATTCAATATAACTTCTGTACATTATATATATATATATATACAGAAGAAATAAAGTAAAAGGCATATCTTCTTAATAACTTTAGTGATTTCCCTCGTGAGTCAGCAAATTGGACATCAATATTAATAGCTCAAATTGAGCAAAAACATTGATGGATAGCTTTTTTACTTAAATATTACAGTTGCAGTAAGTTGGACGTTAATGATTATACTAAAAGTGCTTAATTTGAGGTTAAGATCAATAAAGCCTGATTTATATATACCTTACATTTATTTATTAATTTAAGTTAGGTTACACAATGGCATACCAAATCGTTAACAAAAATAATGGACAAAGAACATGGATGGTTTTGCATAGTGACCGTGTTGCCTCCTCATTTGGCCTCGATTGAAGATATATGGGGACAATATAAATGTTGCTGTTGGCTGCATTCAGTTACTGTTATTCTGACAAGAGTGGCTACAAAGTCAATTTGTTTTTGAAATAATTTTTCTCCGCTTAGGAATCTCATGCTTGAAGAGTTAGAGAATAATCCGAAAATATATTATTCTAAATTTTCTTTGAATTCTAACGTACTTTTTAGAGAAAGAGTTCGAAGAGTGAATCATTCAGTATAGTTTATTTCGTTTAAGTATAGTCTATAACAAAAAAAAAACGACATAAGAAGAGATTGCCCGATTGTAATGAAATTTCGTGCGCAAAGACATTTGTACTGAACATGCAAATGATTAAAATTTGGTGCCCATTGAATGAGTAGTGGGAGCTACAGCACATTGGAACTGTGCACTCATTATGGTGTCTATAAGAAGCGATTCTCAAAATCTGATCACAAAATCAAAATTTCTGTTTCATTGCGAATTAGGATACCTTTCAATCACTTAAAAAATGCCTCGCCTCAAGAATCGAGCCTATTACGTGCAACTGTAAGAGTTTGAAAGAGGTCGTATCATTGATTGAAAGCGGCAGGTTGGGCAAATTGGAGAATCGCTCGTCATATGGGTCGAAGCGATGTGGTTTTTAGAAGATGCTGACAAGAATGGGTGGACAATGGCTGATTTCAGGGTCGTGATGGTAGCGGTTTGCCTAGGACCACAGCAACTCGGGTAGACATACTGATTGTAAGATCAGCTGTCATAGCACCTGATTCCTCGCTATCAACCATCAGCGACCCACACACCAGTGTCCACCTTGACCATTCACAGACGGCTGATAGAGCAATATTTACGCTCTCACTGACCACTACGCCATCTGCCACACACACCTACGCAATGTCGAGTTAGATTACAGTGGTGCTTGGCTCAATCAGGTTGGAATCAACCTGACAAGTAAAGTATAGTGCTTAGTTATAAATTCTGCTTCCAAGTGTGTCCTGACGATCATCAAAGACAGCACACGGCAGCGTGCTTATCCTGCTTTCCCAATTGCACACCACATAGTCCCTCAAGAAAACGTTAAGGTCCGGGATGCCTTCTCTTTTGACAGCCTAACCCCTTTGGTTGTCATTAGAGGCACACTTACAGCACAGTGGTACGTCGAAGACATTCTGAGAACTTTTTTGCTACCGTTTTTTTCTGTACCTTGGCCTTATTTTTCATCAAGATAATGCCAGACTGCATACGGCACATGTTTCTATGAAATGTCTTACAGCTTGACAAAGACTTCCTTAGATAGTCAGATTACCAGACCTCTCTCCAATCAAGCATTTCTGGGATACGATGGGAAGGCTACTGAATCTACTGGGTACCGTCAATTGCAACAAATTTGGCTAGAAATACTGCAGGAGACCATCAGGGTTCTTTTTAGTCTATGCTACGTCGTGTGGCAGTTTGCTTCCAGGCTTGAGGTGGGTCAACACCTTATTGAGTTCGTTACTTTGTAACAATGTAACTCTGAAATAAAGATTTCAATGTTTCTGAAATTTTAATCACTTTATATTCTGTACATAATCTTTCTACCCACCAATTTTTATCTCTATCGAACAACTCGTTCTTGGTGCCTCGTCTCTCTTTTTTTTTTTGTTACAGAGTGTATTTTATAATACAGGATCGATTATATTGTTATGATTAACCTGTACCTCGAACATAATAGTGATTCACTAATGAAATGTGGCAGAAGGCCATAACTACAATGCTTTTCTAAAAACTGGATATATAGCTCATCGTGGAACATAACTCCTATAACTGTAAGTGTAAAATGCTGAAGACTGGAAGAAGAAAATAACCATTAGATTTCTCAACGAGTATGACTGTAATTCTTACCAAAACATTTACGATTTCTTTGAGTGCTGTTGTATAAAAAATGGACAGTGACTGGAATAATAACACCGTTGGAAAATAAAGTTTGTGGAAATTGCGGTTCAGTGCGTACCACTGATGAAAGAAGCGAACCTATTTGAGAGGAATTTTAAAGACTGATCAATGTGCTATAGCTGAACATCAAACTGAAGTAAGAAGTAAACAACATTAAAAACTCAAACTTTTTATCATTTGAACAAAGGGTCTTACAATTATTTGCTTAAGAAGAAAAAAAATCAAACCTCTACAGGAACTAAATAGAATGCAAATGAATGTAAGTAATATAAAAATTCTCTCCTATTACCAATATTAAACCTAAACTTCGAAATGATGCATTATAATCTACTTCAATAGTATACAGAGCAATTTCAATGCTTCCTTCCATTGATCCAAGCTCAAATAATCTCTTTAGGATTAATCCCTCTAACCTAACATTCTGTCTTCATTCTCGACTGCTTAGGAAGTAATGCTATACAGGAAAACTTCTCAAAAATGCAGTTTTTATATAGATGCATGAACTTCTAGAAAATAATTAAGATTTGATAGGGAAAGAGAGAGAGTAAAATCAATATAGCAGAATAAAATCGAAAAATATGGCAAATTAAAAAGAAATATTGAAATTCAAATAATGTATTTCAATGCATTTGTAGATAGGTGACACTAATATGTTCATAATTATTCTTTAGAAAAACAGTATAAGCCCGTTGAGTTCATCATAAGTTTAGTGTCTCTACAAATATGGATATGCCTTTTCTTATTTTACTCTTCAATTAACTCCTGAGGTATTGTTATGATGTTGCTTGTAGTGTGGTCCCTTATTTAGAAGGAACAGAGATATGTGCAAATAATAACCTTTATTTAAAGAATTGCTGAATAGGAATACGATTAATGGGGACTTTCAATGAATTGTTTGAATTATTGAACGTTATAAGTAGTTTTTACAAGCGTCTGTGATTACTCCTAATATTGACTTAGTAAACTGGACAAAATGATTATATGAGAGATTGTCAGAGATAGTTGCTTAGCTTTATTAATCTGGTAAGTGAAATTCTGAAATTTGATAGAATTAAATTGTTGATTTTATCATACACTTTCACTCTAAATAGTTTTATTTAAATCAATGAAATAAACTAACTGTAATCAGTCGTTTTTACAACGTCTGTAGATTATTTAATCAACAACCTGATTATGAAAGCCTATTCGAAACAAGGGTGTGAGAAAGATGAATGCCAGCTCTTGGATGATATTTTTCATGATTCTTTTTTCTTTTTATTTTAGCTTTGCAGAATTCTTCAAGTTTTAAAGTTAATATCATTTTATAAAGATTTTTTTGCATAAAATGTGCAATACGCAATGAAAGGTAAATTTTTTTACGCTAAAGTGTCTTGGTTTTCATGAAAAACTCAGGGAATATGTGAAATTGTTTAATTAAAATGACGGATAAACAAGTAAAAATGCACTCAAAAAACATGTTAATACTTTTTAATTTTGAAGATAAAATTATACAGTGACATTTATGCATATTCAAAAACGTTCGTTAGCCTTTTACAAATGCCAAAATAAATACAAAATACACTATATCCAGATGTATAAATATATGCTTTATACAATATAAAATATAATGCCATACGTATATATTTCTTTGCACTCTACCCAGTAAATAAAAAACATACTCAATAACAAACTAAAATACGTAAAAATATTAACAAAGGACATTGCAAATATTGAAAATATTAAGAAAATTTTTCAATTAAATAGATTTCAGAATGCAGCGATGATGCATTTAATACTATTTGCATTTCAGCTTATCATCCACAGAAAAAGAATTTATGGTGCTGTATATTTGTCCAAAAATTGTCATTCGAAAGCTGAATAAACCATTTCGAGCTACCCCCTACAGCTCTTTGTAATACTTATTCTCACTAAGAATTTATTCGGAGAAGACTACGAGAAGAATGCTTGTTCTTTTTAGGAAAGTGTATTTTTCCACATAAATTGTACATTACTTCTAAATTTACGAATACAGTGTTATCGTTACACAAATAAGAATTAATATACTTCATCTTTGAAATAGAAAGAAACAGAAAAGCACAATAGAAAAGTTAGTAATGTAAAATGTAGGATTAGAAAAAGGAAAGCTTTGTTCTCTTTTAGTTGGAATACTTACATTATTTCAAATCTTTCCCATACATTCTCCATAGGTTAATTTCAATCGTTATTACGTTTTGTAAGCTAACTACATAAAAAATGCTTAATTGATAAATATATATTTTTGGTAGCTGAAGGGATGATTTTGACTTTAGAAAATAGAAGTATCACAATATAAAAATGCTTCTTTTTATTTTGTTCATTAATGGCACGACTTGCAAAAATCGAGATTAATAAAATTCGTTTTGGTTCACTATAGGCGATGTTTATTTGTTGTAAATTGAAACTGATTTTATTAAGAGAATATGACAGTTTTCACCTACCTAAAAACGATGTGTAAATTCAAAAAAACTAAAAAAAAATTCTCAGTTCAAAATTTTAAAAAAAATCTGAGAATGGTTATGTTATATAATCTTATTGTTGTTGTATTTTCCGAGTAGTACATAAAAATCAAATAGCGCGAAGGTGTACTACCCAAACCTCTCTTTGTTGAAACTCTTAATCCAATACAGCAATTGATAGTTACGTGGGATTTTAGGACTCTGTTGTAGAGTTCCGCCAATATAGAAGGACAATTAAAAATATGATTAGGAAAAATTTTAACGTCAGGACAGTGAGGACACATGTATTGTAACTTCTTTGTCCGCCATGGGGTATCTCCATCTGCTTAAAGTGTCTCGTTCGTATTCTGACTTTGGTGGATGAAGTTACGAGGTTACAATTCAGTTCTAGAATAAAATGTTTCTTAATTGGATGGGAGGTAAGTTTATGTCTTGATATTGCGTCAGCACTGGTAAGGGTAAGACAATTGGGAAGTTGAGGGGAATTTTTGGCCTCCTCGGCAAAGTTATCAACTTGCTCATAGCCGAAGATGTCTACGCTGAACGATATCCATTGCAAGGTGTATGTTCTTTGGGCTGCAAATACTCTGTTTATGAGAGCAATTATATCCTAATTCTATTCGAAGTTGCCTCTCAGGATCATCTGGAGTGCAGATCTAGATTCTGCAAACTGTAGAATGCCACTGGATCTCTCAATTATTTTGCTGTGGTAGTTATCAGAAGTACATTTAACCCCGCACTTCTCGCGCAGGTTCTGTCATACCCATCGTCTAACTTTTTTCAACGATCCTTCTAAACCTTTTTTGGAAAATGGATTGTTTCTCTTGTAGCTGACTTTAAAGTCATATCCTTTGAGGAACCATAGCTTGTAGGCGAATTCTAACTGTAGGCGAATTATAAATATTTGAAAAAAAAACTGTATTGGCATCAAATGTCATCCACTGCAAGTTTTAAAAAATGCATTTCAACTTGAATGGATGATCAGAAAGTATTTTATTATGGATTGAAAATTTGAAGATATATATATATTATATATGGGAAGATTGAGAACTAATAGAAGAATCAAAAAAATATTCAATTTTGAATTACAGTCAAACACACTCAAAGTATCATTAAGAAATATTTCTCTCTCTCTCTCTCTGTCTAAATATAAAAATATATTTGCATATTTAAAAATTCGTACTGCTGTAATAACTAATGCCAAATTTCAAGATAACTTACAAAGTTGACAAAGTTTCTCATGTGTCGAACGTGTTGAATTTGCAACTGTGAGCTTCGTTTCATATACTGTCGCCAATACGTTTGCAATAATACACTATTAAAAGCTCTTGCAGGAAAACACCGCAATGATTGCCTGGACTGGTATCATTGCTTACAAAGTAAGGCGTTGTTTCATACGAAATACTTGTGAACAATCAATGGAACTAAAATGCTCAAATTTTCAGGAAGGTGCTGCAGCTGCAGTTATAAAAATCCTGAGGCAGCCGATACAACTTCAGTAATGATTTAACTGAAGAAACGCTCCAAGAATGAATTTAGCAGAAAGAAAGCTCTAATAAATAGAACCACATAATACACATAATATACAGTTTTACTACTTGAGTAATAAGTATCAACTGTTGATCTATTCAATGGGATGTTGGTACCCATAGTTTATAATAACTAAAAAATAGATCAAAATATTTATTTTTCTTTTGAGTGAAATAGTTTGTATACTGCTACTTAGTATGTTTCTACGAACAACATTTATTGGCAAAGTTATCTACATATATCTTAAATTCATATATAAAATTAACATATGAGTGGTTTCTCAATTAATCAGATATTTCCCATTGCCGTGTTACGCCTTATGAGTTTGAAGATTCAAGAGTTGCTAATTTATGGATTCACATCACTGGTAAAATCAAATTAGGATATCCTTACGAACTGAGTTTCGTTGCGCCTCGTTTTCTCTGAGAGTAATTTCGCTGAATCATTTGAAATTTTCAAATTTCTCCACCACCCCATTTTATTAAATTCACTTAAGACCTTGTCCTATTAAATACTTGTTCTCATGGGTGTCTGCGGGGGGGGGGGGAACAAACTATGTTGAATGCTGCCTTGAGGATAGAATTTGTATTACTTCATTGATAAGTTGTAATGAAATGAAACATTTCTAAAATGTGCGACGGAATTTGAAATCTTGGATAAGGTGTAATTTAATTCCTTAAAGTGAAAATTCTTTTCCAGATGCAATAGCAATTAAATTGATAGTATCACACTCATATATCTTTCAAACTCGAGTACCTTAATTTATAGGTTTGGATTCGACACTTTTAAGATGACATGGTACGGTTTAAGTAAATATTTTTAATTTAAGGGTTTTCAAATTTTTTTCCGTTGACTCCTATGTGTGTGTACTATGTAAAACTGATTTTGGGCTCAAAATTTCATAAAAAGCTTGTCATTTAATTTTTTAAGCAAAACAAATTTGTGAAGTGATATTAAAATGCTACTCCTCCTATAAAAGTTTTCATACACGAATGGAATTTGATTTGTAAGTATATCATACTATGTATAAAAAAGTTGGTATGCGCTTTGCAATAATAACCTGATTAGTATTCGTGCAATACTTCTTTTCATGAATGCTTATTTAAAATTCCTTAAAAAATGTACAAATCCTGAGCTCAATTATTTTTTAAAAAAATAAGTATTGCTTTTGATTCAAAAATACGTAACAACTTTTGCTACATGTACTATTAGCTATAGGTAAAAAAAAATTCAAAGCAGTAGGCACAATAGAAAAAAAAAAACCTTAGCATTTTAAATGAAGACAAATTAGTCATTTTATCTTTCCGATATAATTAAGTTAAAGTTTTGATTTGCCATAGGGATGTGAATAAAAACGGACGCAGGAGCTATCACAATTCCGTGTTTTTTAAAGTTTAGAGCTTTCAAAGTTTGTCAGGTTATAGAAAAATATATAAAAAATAATAAAAGATGAAAAAATTAAATTTGATTTTTTGACCGATTTTTTTCAATTGAATCGTACAGTGTCCCCTTAAAAAACTCGCAATATTGTTCTTAAATGAGAAACTGGTTTCAAAAATTCGTAAATTCTCATAAATCTAACATGTTATTAATCAAACTTTAATTTTAAGCAGAATTAATACCAAATATATTGTTTGAAATACAGCCGTAACCCAATTTAACGAATTCATCGGAACCGAACACTTTGTTCGTTAATTCGGGGTTGTTCGTTATGTCAGGGTCTAAGTAAACACAATTTTTTCGCTCTTATCCATTTGGATATTCTACAATAAGCAACTACACAAAGCATATCCATAGTTAGAAATTACACATTTTTACTCAAATTCAACAACTAAAAATACTATTAGTGAATTATTCCGCACGAGTTAATTAAAAAATTTTAAATATTGTTTAATAAATGTTTGATAATCTATTTGATTCCTGACTCGAAAGAGATATTTTTCGTCTTTATATAGAGAAAAAAAGTACTGCGTTATTTAGATCCTGCTTCGTGTGGTATGTTTCGCAGTTTACGAACGTAAAGTATTAAAACATGTACCAATTTTGATAATATTTTTGAAATAGTTTCATTGAGACCTGTAAATTATCGATTTATGTATCAGAATCGCTATTGATTGCCCCCGGCAAATCAACAATTTCCTCAACTTCAATTGCACAGATATGCAGTCGGTCATCAAACGTAACGTAATCACGTTTAAGTCTTAAAATATCCCATGTGTTGTGGAGTGGGTTGATATATAAGAAAGGAATTTTTTTCTTATTCTATTGAAAACGCACACAATATTTACACTCATGGCTCACCTTCCGCTCTAACATCTAATAATTCTAATAGCACCCTTTCCCGCAGAATTTTGCTGCTTTCAAGAAAAGTATTTTTCTGTCTTGGACAAAAAAGGATATTTTGTTTAAAAAAAATCCATTTTTTTTAAAATAATACCTAGTAAAAAAATTCCAGCTGTTGAAATAATTCGTTAATTCGGCGGTTTACATTCGTTAAATAGGGTTTTCTTACCTTCTTTTTAAACGAGGACTTAGAAAATTTCGTTAAATCGCGAAATTTATTATATAAGGGTTCGTTAAATCGGAATCCAACTATATTTTAAAAGTTTTTTTCTTGAAAAAGAATACATCATGAACTATTTTTTTAATTATCCAACATAACTAGGGATCTAAAAGATTCATAAAGTTTTTTTCAAAAGCTCTTTTTCAATTTCATTAATTCTTAGAAATTAATTTTTATTAACACCACGTATCAAAGCTGTTCGAGATCTATCAGGGTTAGATCTTGTAATTTAACCACGTGTCTTTGAAAAAGTCATGGGGCCGTGGTAGCCAAGTGGTCTAGGCATCGGATCGTGGCTAGCATGTCATGAGTTCGATCCCAGTACCACTGAAGGTCCGCCGTGTAGGGGAGCGATGCACGTAAAATCTGTCGAGAGCTCAAATGTCCTCCCGTTGGTGTGGCGGGTATTTAGGAGAGGGGGTGCCAGCTCAGGTGTTGTCCGCGTCACTTGACCATGGTTCAAAATTACGCTGCCCGTCCCCAAAAAAGCCCTCGTGTAGCTGAACAGTGGGAATTTAATATTCACTCACTCACTTGAAAAAGTCATGCAGATGACTCTTCATCTTGTACTTCCAGATAACGACAACAATATGATTTTTAAAATAGATGAACAGACAGTTTCAAAACAGCGCCCAAACTGCCTCTTGCTGGATTCTTCATTGGGTGTACAAAAAATGCCCAAGATACTATAATTATATGTACCTAAACACGATGACTTATGGTGAATCAATGAGGATGCATGATAGTTCATGATGGGTCTGCCTTAGATCGGACAATGTGGGCCCAGTTCTATAGCCAACACGACCACCAGATCTGACACCGTTATATGTTTCTCTATTGGGTATCCAGACGAAGTTACTAGACAAAGATACACGTCTGCTTGCTGCTTGTACTTTGGTGAACACTGGGCTGATTACATGTTTACATTCATCCAATCCACGCCACGCTCCAGTCTGCCTAAATATGTACAATGGACAATTTGAACATATGCCTTTTAAATATTTGCAAATACTGCTGTTGATGCGTCTAAAAGACTGTGTCTTCATATACAATGGCCTCTCGATAATTCAGAGTTGAAGGGACCACTGAAAAACTTCGAATTATCAAGATAGTAAGAAAAAACTCCCGTACTTTTTTCTAACACATTTAAATTCAAAACTATGTAATAAAACAGCAATTGTGCACACATATATATAATTTCTGTAAAATACTTTTAAAAAGTACATATTATACAGTACAAATATTATACAGAAGTTAAAAGTCCTACATTAAAATAATACATTTATATAGCAATTCTCAAACGGACTCTTTCACGCCCCACCAAATCTCTTCCATTCCTCATTGGAAATAAAATGGTTTCCC
This sequence comes from Trichonephila clavata, assembly GCA_019973975.1. Taxonomy (NCBI): domain Eukaryota; kingdom Metazoa; phylum Arthropoda; class Arachnida; order Araneae; family Nephilidae; genus Trichonephila; species Trichonephila clavata. The sequence continues at coordinate 37,834 of BMAO01027102.1, forward strand.
ATACGGTTCCCTCAGACACTGTCGCTAACGCTTTTGGTTCTTCAAGGCAGGGTCCAGTCCCGCCAGTGCTCTATTAGGTTTCTCATTTTATAAATCGCACAAATGAGCCATAAATCGTTATGCCAGTCAGACGCAAAAAAAAAATAATAATAATCCCAATCTTCACCTGAGGAACTGGGAAGTACAAAGAAAAGGTAACAGACAGATGGTCATCAAAGAGGCTACGTTACAGGGGGGACATGCAGAGACAATACAACACAAAACATGTAAGCTCCTACCTGTTTACTGCAGGACTCTAAATAGTAAGTGTTCGAATTGTCGAGAGTTTTATAATATAACTTTGAATTATTGCGTGTTGCAGTCTGGCCAGTCACAGATTTTACTTCGAAATAATGAGTGTACCAAAACGTATTGTTTTAGTTCGAAATATCAAGAGTTTTCCTACGGACTGAGCATATACTTAGAATTAGCTAGAGGTTCGGATTGTAGCTCAAAACCCTCTTCGGGGGCGCTCGGTTTCTTTGGGCATTTATCATCATCGTTTAATATGTGTAAAAATTCTGGAACGCAAACTTTCGGTTTTGATCTTTGCAAAATACGTCCTACTTTAGCCCTACTCTTTCTTTTTTCCCCACACGTACATTGTGAATGAATTTAGATGTTGTGGTGACCGTGTGAATAAATTTAACAATCCAACAGATAACGCTTAGCTTGTTGATGTGCATGACCGACCTGGTTATCCCTTATTGTTCAATCAGTTTCAATCTTATTACGGAAAAACAACGCTTAATCGGGCTCCGTGGTTGATGGTTTCGTTCCATATTGTTGACTTCAAATTCGTTGCACTTAACTGATATTCCCGAACTTCCAATACCACTACGTCTTTTTCGCTGCTCAACAGTCAGATGTACTTGCACCACGGTCTATTTCTCTACTAAAACACTAGCGCCATCTGTCACTGAATTATTGCTATACACGGCGAAACACTAATGCAAACTGTTAATACTAACTTTTATAATTTAACCCTATAGCCAATGCGACTCAAACTCAGAGCAATAACATATTACCCAGCATTAAAGTGTGCAAACACTTTTCGATCAACCTTGTACTTCAGTATATATATATATATATATATATATATATATATATATTACATATATATAACATTTATGAACATTTTATTACTTTATATTAATTATAACAAGGCCTAACACCATTGCTCATGAAATTTTCCGGAATAGGTTGAGTTCAGAATTATTCAAAGATCATTTCAGAAGTTCGATAATACTACTGCTTTTCGATTCATTTGAAGATTGAATGGTGTTAAAAAAAATTTTTTTTTGCAACAATTTTTTAAAAAATTCAAAATCCGATTCTAAAAAATATGTATAGTTATCAAAAGCCAACTTTGTTGATGGAAATTAAATTTCTCCTTACTTTCAGTGGTTACTATCGATACCCTAAGCTATTCTTCAACCTGAAATATATACGTTATTTACTTCAATCTCACCAATAATTTTTACTCCGCACTGGGATGTCTGGATAGAACTTTTTCTCATCTATCATTATGACTCGAAAAGAAGGAAAAAATACTCGGAAAGCTAAGATAGATATATTGAGATAGTTCGCTACATTATTATTAAATTTTAATCTTTTGAGCAGATTTAATTCATCCGTGAAAACGCCAAGAATTTGTATTTTTCATATCAATAAAATACTTCTTAGAAGAAAATTTTAAACTTGCGGATAAGTATTAAATAAAATTGTAGAAAAATAAGAAAAGTAAAAGATTTATAATTAATCACTATGGAGTATAAATAAGAGAATGAAAAGCGTAAATATAAATGGAAATTCAAAAATCATGAGACAAATTTTTTTGATAGGTGGTAGAGCTTACTAAAAAAACAATTTTTAGTTTTAATTATAAGAACAAGTTGAATAGTTAGTGCAAAGTTGAGGAACAAACAGAAAAAATAACACATCCATGGAAACTTAAAATGTTCATTAGCAGCATACTTGACGAGTGATTCCGAAGAGATAATGTTAAAACAGTTTTAGAAATTGCATCCAACAACATTAGGCATGTTTAACGACATTTATGGAGTGATTGGCTGACAATATTGGTGATAGGTGAAGGCAGCAAAGTGGTGTTCCCGTGATCTGCTGCACCACCAAATTCGGCATTTGCGCTTGGGATTTCGGCAGCACATGCATCTGATGTGCGGTGCTGTTAAGGGTATCGGCAAAGCAGGAATGCTTTTCAAGTATTAGGAATGTTCTCCAAATAGACGCATGTCGAACCACAAAATATTTCAGGGATTACATCGACAGCTGTGTGAAAATGTTTTATTTATCGCCAGTACTCATGGGAGGGTTTGATAGAGGACTGTACGACAAACTCACCTGGAAGAAGTCATCTTGGTTATGCAAGGACTGTAGCATTACGTCTACATGTCAGTCAACCAACCGTTTGGAGAGCTTTACTGTAGTACTTTTGATGGATGCGATTTCTTATACTATTTCTGCATTTTTCGTATGGTATCACTGGTTAATGAACATTTTGTGTTTCCGTAAATGTGTTAATTTTTAGTTTGTGCATCACCGTGGCACTTCCGCCCATATATTTCTATACAAAAACTGTTTGTTTTAGTAAGTTTTACCAACCCTCAAAAATTTTCCCATGATTTTAGAATCAACATGTATTAAATATATAAATGGCTGAAGAAATAATCTGAATAATAATTACTTATTTTCTACGTGATTTTCATTTGGAGAATTTAACCCGCGATCACTCGCGAAGGGGTGCTGTGTACACCCCACCAACAAGAAAAACCTCCTAGAATTCCAAAAAGAATACGCAGAACCATGATTTTTTCTGTAGCTGCACATTTTGGGTCATTGAACCTTCAGGCCTGTTGCAATCCCTTTCGCTCGAACGATTGAAAAGTAATGATCTTCAAAGGTTTATCTGGGATGCTGAGAGCACCCCGCGAGTGATTGAGTTATATTTTCGTACTGGAAGCATCTAAAATAGGGTAAGTGTTTCACTCATTCCGTTAATATTTTATTTTAAAATATCTTAATATGCATGTATATTTTATTTAAAATTTCAATAATTGTAGTATAAAAATAATATAAAACTTAAAAATAATTGTAAACAATTATTTTTTGTTAGAATTTTTTAAAACACTTTTCAGAAATTACGACAAAAATTCCATGGGAAAGGGAGCAACAGTGACTCGGTCATCTATTAGATACTGAATTGACAGATTCTGAAGATGAACTAATTGATTTCGAAGACTGTGTAATTTCAGAAGAGCACCATATTAAACAATCTCTTATCGCATGGATACGGCACAAGAATTGGAAGAAACTTTGAGCAAGAAACAACAAATAAATTCACGGAAACAAGTAATTGACAAAAAATTGAAAAGAAGCTTTACTGACACAGAAGATAGTAAAAAGAGCATTAATTCACCAAAAAAGAGCCTCTGCACTGTTCGTCCACGGGTGAATATGTAAAAACCAACTGTGCTTGCCTTCAATGTAAAACAAATATGTGCTTAAAGCATATGAATACAGTCTGCTTTGAATGTTTGGAAAATGACTAAAATATTTGTTTTCTACTTTCTACTGTCCTTAACATTAATAACAAAGTAAGTTTTTTTTCTGTAAATACGTTTTACTTGTGTTTAATGAAAAAAATATAAATTATATGTTTTAAAATGAAAATTTTGTAGGTTTAGTTTAAATTAATATTAGTCTTATTTGGTGAGCAATAAATTTAATAATTTTATTTGCATAATACAAAAAACACCTTGTACTTTATAAATATGTATCATAATTGACTAAGATTTTTTTTCATCCTTTAATGCACGTGTTAAAAGTTTGGGGTGTTCTCTACACCCCACGAGTAACGACGGTAGCAAAAACAGACGTGAATGACCGCGGGTAAATAATGGTAAGACAAAAATGGGAAGCTTTTAAGGCACTCATTTTAAATTTATATTTACTCTGAAATAGAATATTTCATTATATATTCCACCTCTAATTTAATATTTAATTGTAAAAACTACATTTAGTAATCGAATATATTTCTAAGTAAAAATCCCTAATTGTTTCAAAAAGTAACTATATTAAAACTTAGTTTTCCCGATACAAATGATTATGCATTATTGGATTTTTGTTTTAAAGCATAGATGTTAAGGCGCATATATTAACATTGACACATATTTCATAATAAATAAACAACTAGTTTGTGGAAAAAACAATATACAGTACATTTTTGAATGTAAACCAATCAAACATTTACCCAAAATTTAGTAAACCCGAAAGGAAAAAAAAGTAATATTCAAACATGTGTTGCTATGGAAGGCAAACATGTTCTGAAACCGCAGTGATATTTTTCTCATTTAAAAGGAAAATGCCGGGTACAAATTTTGATAATTTTATTTCTTTAAATCCTATCTAAAACTAACACCTTTTTCTCATTCATGTATTAGATTTTTCATTGTCTCTGTTGGTCGTAATTTCTACGAAACTTTTTTTGTGCTTGAAAAATGGGCAGAAAGAGAAAATCGCATTCGTAATCTTTGAGTTGTGTTTCACTTCTGGGGTAAAACACGATCTTTGCCCAATTTGACTATAAATATTTTTCAGATTCAGACACTGACTTTGAAGGTTTTATTTAATTTTAGGATAAAAGTTCCACATTCAAAACGTCCGAAAAGATTAAAATCGCTTTTACATAGCGAACACTATAGATTTAAAAAAACTGTTTTTCATAAACTGCATGTAAGGATTAGGGAATTCATATGTAAGCCGAAGCGCTTACTTTAGCCTTATAAAAGTTATAAAAATTGTCGCTTTATACACGGAAATATACGGTCCATAGATACCTAGAGGAGTTTACATTAAAAATATTGTTTTAAGGGGACTCGGCACCTTTTTTCAATTTTTTTTTATTTAAAATATCTTTTGTGTATATTATAAACAGTTACTATGAAACAAATAAATTTTACCATGAAAATAAAGCTAACTTTGATAAAAATTTTAAAATTTAATTTTTTAAAAATTTTTAACGATTTTTAAATTTCTTCTTCTTTTACAATTATTTTGTTTTCACACCAAAAATTTTTTTAGGCTTATAAGACTATTAGCAATAACTTTAGGGATCTATTTTGCAATAAACAAATTAGTTTTGGAAAAAAAAATTAAAATGTATACAACAACGGAAAAAAGGCTAAAAAAGCATGATTTCTGCTACATTTTCTTTTATAAAATTTTTTCTAATCAAAATATTGTAAAATGGATCCCTATTTTTATTAAGTACATTGTAATAAACATACAGAAAAAAATTCAAGTTGTTTCATAAATATCTGCAGAAGTTTTGTACTTTTAAATATTGTGTTTTCATGAAAAAACTCAAACTGAGAAAACGCAATTTGAAGAATACAAATCAATAAATAAATATCAAAACAATATCTAAATTTCGTAATAAGTTGTTAATATATTGTATAGATATATACCATTAAAATAAGGCATAAAACAGTTCAATTTCAAAATATTAAACAAAAATATAAGCTTTTTATAAAAAGCCTGTCTGACCTCAAAATTACGAAAAATAGGAAATATCATTATCTGACTAATTTTTGCAAGAAACATATATTAAATATATTCAAAAATAAATAAAAAACATAAAATAAATAAAATGAAAGTATATGAAATGTACAATAGAAAAAAAGTTAAAAACTTTATAATTAATTTGCTATTTAATATAATATAAAATAAAGTAAGTCAATATCTAATATAAAATAAAGTAAAACATGTTAAATCTAAAATTCACTATTTTTCCAAAGCAGTTTTGTTTTAAAATTGGCCTGCACCATAAGTCATTCCTTCTCTTCGCTTAGCTAAGAATTCTTTTCTATATATAGCTTTTTTAATAAGCTTAAGAGCCAGCTTATTACTGGTATTTTGACGACGTTTTCTAAATTGTCGTTTTCGACAATCTAAGATAGTAGCAAGTTGTTTGGTAGAACCTCCAGTAGCTACACCTAATGCTTTCTGTGTTTCTACTATGGTACGTGCCGTACCCTTATTGAATTCACAGACAGCTTCTGTTACTGCCCGGTTAACACGTCTTTTTATTCACAAAAATTTCCTTTGGACACTTTGCCCAAATCATGCTATGCAAACTTTCGTTTGCATTTTGCGTTCCGCATCGAATACACCTTTCTAACAATTCATTAGATGCAAGTCTTTGGTAAATTGGAAGAATTTTTGGAAGGAACTTTTCATTTATTGGTGTTCCTACATTTAATTTATGATTTCTTGGTTTTGCACCGTTAGCAATCGCAGATTGGTAGAAACACCAAGAGTTTACTCCTGCAGGACACTTTGAATGCTGAGGTTTAGCATCTGTAGAAATGCTATGCAACAAGGTAGCATATATTGCTGTTTTCATAGCTTTCACATCCCTTTGTTTCTCAAAATAGCCTTTGGTAGTAAGTGGTTAATTTCTTAATTGTAGCTTCTTTCAAACTACCATGAGCTTTACCACCTAAAGAAATACCTTGAGCACGACAATCTTTAACAGCAGATCTTAAAGCTGTTCCTAACCGCTTACTGAGATGATTTATGCATTCTTCCTTTTTTATCACAACATCCGGTCCGTACACTTTTTTCTCAACCAAGTTATGAAATGTCTTACAGTCACCATCGGATAAAACTGTGATATAACGAAATCCGAGTGATGTGGATCTTTTCCATAAAGTTAATGCAGCTTCCATTTCCATCGATGTAGATGAGCCAAAGTGGTTTATATCACATTCGCTTTTATGTCCTTCATACCATATGCTGAATTCAGCACTTGACTCGCCTAACTTATTTTTTGCCACAGAGCAATGACGACACACTTTACTCATCACTTCAAAGTCAACGACATAACCGGTGAGCATATCTATAACACACCCTACACCGATGAGTGAGGAGTGACCACGCGTTAGCCACGTGGCATCAAAACTAACACTTAGGTCTGTGATTTCAGCAGAACTATGACCTTCATTCTTGTACGCATCTTTAATCTCTCTGTGGGTTTCCGCAAATATGTTTTCAGATGCCAGAGTGTATGCGTTATCCAGCCTTCTTGCATACTTCCCATATGTAGTTGATGAAAAAGGATCCATATTCATCACCATACAAAACTTTTCTATGGCTGAATAACCTTTCCCAATGTGTGAAAAGGCTTGAGTTATTCTCAAATTCACATCATGGCTGGTAGGACCAGACTTTAGAGAAGTACTTACAACAGTTTTGTTTCATCACAGTTGCTACACAATAGTTTTAAATTGTATGAAAATCCCAACTTGGCTCCAAGCTCCAGTTTCAAACCTTGTTTTTCACAATATTGGCACTTTGCACTTAAAAGTAGATTATTAACTTGGTTGAAGTCCACTAATATATAATGTCCAACAGCAGAGGTATCCTTTTTTACCTCAGTATTTAATTTTTCAAGGTGTACATTTGATACTAATGAATCTTTAATCACTTCACAGTCAACATTCCCCTTACGCCATCGCTTTTCATTCATTTGCGAGCATGCAATGAACGCTTCCCAAGAGGCATATTAGTGATAATAAAAACTGATAAAACTAAAAGAATGAATGAATTATGATTGAAATAGCATTAAAAATGCTTTTTTAAGTTTCTATGAAGTAAAAAAGTAATCAAACTAAAAAGCACACAGCAAGAAAAAATGGCAAACCCCTAATGTAAACAAACAACTTGGCTGATAGTTACAGTTACAGCTTAAAGCGTTCTTCTGTGTAGTTTTTTATATAAAATATTGGGATTTATTTTCAAGTAAAAATTGTAAACATTAAGGGGGCGTTTTATTTAAATAGCTGTCAGAGCTGTCAAAATAGTTAAAATACATTTTACTACATTTAAAATAATCAGATCGTTTCAAAACTTCGCACAGTTGTGCCAGAGGTATCAAACTACATTTTAAAGTAAAAATTGAAAAATCGATATTTTCATCGATTTTCGGCTTTTGAAAGGTGCCAAGTCCCCTTAATAACTCCTACGCTAATAAACCGCATTTCCCTCTTTACCATCTAAAGGACTTTTACTATACTGTTATGAAACAGATAGAAAATCCTTTAAAGAAAAGGAAAATAAATAAATGTGTATTAAATTTAAACATGCATCGTATTTTGCTCTAACACCTTCTTATGAAATATAAAATTACGCTTCACATTTAGTATAAACAAACATTTACTGTGAAAGAAACTTAATTCCTTACTAATTTTCTAATTGGTCTAATATACATCTTTAAAGCCATTTTTTACTATTCTAAGATATGATTATCTTTTTTTATTTTTGAAAGTATACCCATTTATTCGTCTTTTTTTTAATGTTGAAATGAGTTCCGCCAATAAAATATTTTCTCCAGATTTAACTTTAAAATTCACTAAAAACAAAATTAAATAATTTATGCTAAATTTACTCAATAATAAATAATATTTTGGGACTCCTAAATAAATAATTTGTTTATAAATTTTAAAATAGCATAATTTTAAAATTACTACATTACACAAAATTATTTAGGAGATTCAATCAAGACAAAGCTTTTTATTATAACAAAGAACGAATAGAAAAATTATTTATCAGAAATATTGATATTTCAGTTTAATCAGCAATTGATTCTGATTGAATGCTGAAAGAACATTCATTATTAAAGTAGCGATGGAACATAAGACTTATAATGTTGTTTAATTACTTGTTATGTTTTACTATAATTATCTAAATAAGGATTATTCTTATAACGTCAAAAATATTTTGATAATTCATGAATGCATTATACTTGATTTGAGACACTATTAAACAAAATTTTTTTTTCGTGTCTGGCATGAGTGAATACATTTTTGAGAAAAAATATCAGTTTATTTGTGTTTCTTAAATATAAATTTTAGTAAATGGTGTTCATTTAAATGTAAACCATATATAATTTCATATATTCTTCTGAAAAATTAAGCAATGTTTATATTAATTATAAAATATTTAAAGGTGATAATTTGAATAAAAAACTACAGAAATGCATTATTTTTCATTTTTGAGTGTACAGACGTTTTATTAAAAATTTACTTTTTTTATTCAAAATCTCTTTTTAAAAATTTATTACAATCTCTATTGTAACTATTCTTAAATTATTTAAATTAGGAAATATATTCAAAAAATTATTTTAACTATTTCGTATTCTAAAGATCTTATTTTATAAAATTCAACAAAAATAAATAAATAAACAAAGAAAATAATTCTGAAAATCCATGATAATCATGTAGAAGCAATTTAACTCTACCATATATTTGCTAATAAATGATTTAATTTTTAAATGGAAAAAATAAAAAAGACCTGAATGGCTAACATTAGTTTTTTTTTAAAACGTAGCCTTTTTAGCATATGATTTGATTTTAAATGTATTAAATATATTTAAAGCAGTAAACAAGTGCTAATTATTATGACTTGGAATTTTTTGTTGCTACACTACTAAATATTTAACCTAATTTTGTCCTAATCTTAAAGTAAAGACAAAGCAATCAAAATGATTTGCAGTAGAAATTGAAGCACATTAAACTACTTTGAAACATAAAAAATAAAAGAAAAGGAGCCTCTACTCTCACTTGTTGGTTTATGTATCTCCACAAGATTTGTAACTTAATAAAAATGCATTTATTAACTAAGATTTGCCCCCGAAATAAAAAAAATACTTAGGAAAAATGTACTTGAAGCTCATAAATTGCATAACCATGGTGTTAAAAATATGGTAATGCAATTATCTTACATTTCAAGATGTCATTTCAGTCGTAAAACAAACCAATTACTATAAAAAACAATTTAAGTCAATTCCAACATGAAAAATAATTTGAGATATTCATACCAGGTAGTTGGATAACCAATGTATATTGTCTTCATTTGGAACCAATTTAATTTTTCTCCATTTAAAACTAAAATTAATTAATTAAATTAAATTAATGAATTAATATTTGGAAAATTGTATTAATATCAAGTGCCATCCATTACAATATTATATATATATAATCAAAATTTCTCTTCTAGAGAGAGAGATATATCTCCCTATACATATATATAGGGAGAGAGTGAACTAATAGTAGGGATTGTAAAAAAAATCATGCCATATACAATTTATGATCTAAAATTCAGGTTTAATCAATTATTCTTTGAAAATATTTAAGTACTATATTTCTATTATATTTAAATTTCTTTGATTCTAGTAGTTACCAAGTTTTAACGATATGATCCGTTCAAGATATAAGAAAACGTTCCTATTTTTTCCGCCTTCTATCGATCTATTTATTCAAGAGGTGATTTACGCAGTCGTTCCTTATCGAGTGCTAAATGGGGTCACTATACCAGTAGAAGACCCTGCTGCATTTCACTCTTGCCTTGCAGTCTACTTTGTGAAGGCCAGAGGTTAGAAGTAATGAAATCGGATTGTTAGACAGCTAAAACAATCGTGCATCTCTCTCTGGATGGGTTTTTTCTCATTAAACTTTCCTGTTTTAGGAAGAGCAGAATGAAACCAATCAGAGAGAGAGGGGATCCGATTTGAACTTTCACATAGAAGCCAAGTCACGACATGGATGGATAAATCTTATAAGCAAATCACAATAAATGTTGTTTTAGTTTATGTTTCTATCACAGAATGTGTAGTAATTTTAGAAAGATGTAAGTAATATGAGCTATCTTTAAAACGATTCCATGGCGCATCTATAATGAATTCTAGTCAGTAAAATTTCAAGAAAAATTATAAGGGCACAAGTACTACTTATACCAGTGTTCCTCAAACTGTGGGGCATGCCCCCCCGCTTGAGGGCGTGACATCTCTGTGAGGGGGGTGCAAACATATTGAAAAATAGAAAGCAAAATAATATTTTTTAAAAAAATATTAATTTACTGAAGTAAACAAACAAAATATATTCTGACATAATAAAAAATAAAAACATATTTAAACTGATGTATTACATTTATAAACGCATCAGTGCTACACAATGTATCTTATACTTAATTTAACAATACCAAGTTCAGAACAAGTTTAATAATTACTAGTGCACCATGGGATTGTCGTTTATAAAATTATATACAAAAATTGGTAATTCTCTTGTTAATTTGTACGGTTTATAATTAATCCTTCAGCTGCCGATTTAAACTTATGCTATTCGCTTTTTGATGACAAACGTTTTCCATGTAGGCTCACGCATGTGATGTATTGGGGGTGGGGGTAGGAATATACATAGATGCAAATATTCTGAAATAAATAAATCCTTCCCAAACATTGTCAATGTCCTTTTACTGCATTCCAAAGCCTTCGGAATAAGTTTATGAATAGCAGTGCACAGAAAAAATCGTACTTCGGAAAGACGTATCTATACGTCCGGAGAAATTAACATTTTGGCTAAGCGAGACGTTTATATACGTTGGTGGCACTTAACAGTTTAATGTCACGTCGTATTTTTGCGTCAAAATTTAGTATTATTGAAATTAATATATTGTTATTTTATGAGGGGTCGCGGAGAAAATTATGATGGTATATTGGGTAGCGAATGTTCAGACTTTTTGAGATCTATCTTTATTAGCGTCAAGAAACTAATGTAGCAGTTTTATGTGATACTGCAAATTTTATACCTTTACACATTGTGTGGAATTTTTTTATGTTTGCCGATATTCAACTGTTTGTTTTAAGATATTATGGCCAATGTTTATGAGGTTCGTTTATCTGATTCAATAAAATTGCAAGCAATCGGAAGAAATTGTCGTAGGATTGCACTGTCAAAGGTTCTAATCGATCGTTATGGGGTTTAAAGATACTTAGGTTAAATTGAATTTGAATGTTCAGTATCACGAAAATCCGTTCCAACGTACATATAGGCTATATATTCGGAGAAAAATAACTTTCTTGTTCAATTGTTCTGAACAAGAAAGGAAACTATTATTCTTAATTCAGATAAGCATACCGCAACAGAAATTAATATAACTGTTACAGTAACAACAAAGAAACTATTTGGTAAGGTATGGATGTCATAATTATTGTTGCTAAGGTACTTTATTTCTTCGGTAATCATTTAAATGCACAAACGTACATAAACGTTTAACTCATACAGTGCGTTAAAGGCCACGGACATATATGTACCGTAAAATCCGGCGTATAACGCGTACACAAAACATAAAATCAAAATTTACAAGTTGACGTTTTACGCCGGGTATAAAAATAATAACTTTAGAAATATAAAAAAAAATGAGCATGAAAAGGAATTAGACTTTTACATATATCAAAACTATTTATTTAAAAAAATAGACATTCCTCACTAACTTAAGAGTTCGTAGTTCTGTAAATACACTTTTTTCTCTATAGTGTGCAATAATACCTTGAATAAACGACTCAAAAATATGAGAGTATTGCGCACTTACCTATGGCATTTTTTTCATGAAATGAAATATGCCCGTTTAACGGTGAATGTACCTAAAAAATTAAAAACTCCAGCTTGAAAATATAGATGCGCGTTATACGCCGGTTTTTACTGTACGTATTTCTGAAATAATATCATTTTTTTGTGCTGCCACAGTAACATTACTCCGTAGGCTTTAAAATGCAATAAAATGATTTGCAAGGAATTAACTTATTTTTGAGAAAAGTGTGCATATTTAAGCCGTTTCATTCCACTTCAATACTCAGCCCACACAGATATGGGAAAAAACGGTGGCACTGGGGGGGGGGGGTCGCATAACTTTTAACGTGACAGTTAAGGGTTTATTGATTGTATCGAAACATTCGATAGCATAAGGCAACTTCCCGACTCTATTCGAACGAAATAGTATACTTCTGTGCTCTCTACTTATAGAAGAATCTAAACTTATTTTTGTTAACTTTAACCCTTTCGTGCCTAACAGGACACACATGTCCCATGCAAATTTCAAAAAATTCTTTTGGGACAGAAATGCTTCTGTGTCTAATTGGAGACTTTCCCACGAGTCCAGCTAATATTTTTGAAGATTTTTTCACTCATAGAACATAGATGTCACTGCCGAACATAATGCAATTCTCACGTTTTTGAAATGTTGTAGCAGCTCATTCCATACTGTACGGACGTAAATAGTATTGTTTTGGAAAATACCACCTATTTTCGATTAAATTTTGATTGATCCATAAATCTAAGGCAATAAGTTATTCATGAAGCCTAATACCTCTAATAAACTGGTAAGTGGCAAAGTTTTACTTCCGTTTTTATTATAGGGACATATGTCTCCCTCTCGTCTTGGATAGTGGGAACACATTGTCCCGACAGTCCTATATGATCATGATGCTAGGTAGTTGCCACGAAGCTAAATACGCAAAAGTAAATCGCACCATGAAAGATGGAAGCAAAGATGAATTTGAGTGCCCTGAGTCAATCGAATTCTACAACAAAATCATGCGAGGTGTGCACACCAAATGGTAAATGCCTATAGATTAGATCTAAAATCTTGCAAGTGGTGTAAAAAAGGGGTTTTTTTTTTTTTGCCAATTGATGAGCTCAGTGGTCAACTCATGGATTACGTACTGCGAACACAAACATCGAAAAACCTCACTTCTTGATTTCATTGTACCTCTTGAAAAAGCCTTGATGGCGTCCGGAAAGCTCAACGCATAGTATCAACAACGCCATACAGGAATTGGTCGCCCATCCAAAACATCACGAAGCTTACTCAATATTGGTGACTATCTGCCAATAACAGCAAAAGCACGACGGCGGTGCGTAAATGCGCACAGCAAAAGAAAGAATCGCCCACAAAAATAATGTGCACGATGTGTAATAATCCATTGTTCGTTGATTGTTTCAAGCCATGCCATTCATAATTAAATTTTTATGACTAGAAAAACATTTTTTTTACAAAATTACTCATTGAAGAGTATACTGGGACACATGTCCCAGCGATCAGGACTGATGGGACATATATGTCCCGATCCAAAATCAGTGTTTAAAATTTTCCTAAAAATATAACTTCTTAGTTTTAGCATTCTAGTGTGCCCTATCCATAGTTTATGCTACCCAAATAGTTCAGTTGTAAGAAAAAAAAACTCTTCGCGAAAGGGTTAATCAAGATTTATGCTAATCTAGATGGAACTGATTAAGTTTTTACGCAATTTCCATGATTTTGTATGTTGAATTCATATTAATTGTAAGATACATTAATTCTGAGCAAATGTATATAAAGGTAATGTAAATAATGACACACCACAATCCAAGTCTTAATATTAAATATTTTCAGACTCGGTAAGTTTTCCTCAAGAAAGCTTAAATAAATCCGTAAAATTCGTAGTCAAAATAAACATACCTGCAGTGCATTTTTGAGGGTATGAATGGCATACCGCAGTGCTTCTCAAACTTTCAATATTTGCGACCCATTATTCAATCATAATTTCATCGCACCCACCATCCATAATAATAATGTTTTGAATTAAATAATAGTATACGTTGACGTTTATAACTTACAGTAAGACTTTAACCTCTTAAGTGCCGTTGGCGTATAAAAACGTCTCTCTCAGCCGATACGTTAATTGGCCCTAACGTATATATACCTCTTTCCGAAGTACGATCTTTTCTGTGTACTACTATCGACGAAATTATTCTGAAGGTTTTGGAATGCAATGAAAGGACCTTGACAGTGTTTGCGGCAGATTTACTTATTTAAGAGGGTTTGCTTATTTATTCCTTTCCTCTCCCCCCCCCCAATCCAACACATACACTCGACTACGTATTAAATGGTGGCATTGGGGAGATAATCACTTAATTTTTAATCGGCATTTACGGGATTAATTAAGTAATTATAAGTGTTAATTTTAATATTTTTGTTAAAATATTTAATTAATTTTTGTATATAACTTTATATAATATGACAAGCTAATTGGGTCACTGGTAATTATTAAACTTGTTCTTAACTTAGTATTGTTAAATTAATTATAATATACGTTGCACAGTACTGATACATTGATAAGTGTATTATATCAGTGTAAATGTGCATTTTTTGTTATGTCAGAATATAGTTTGTTTCTTTACTTTCAGTAAATTAATAATTTTTTTTCTAAATAATCTTTCGTTTTCGACTTTTCAATATGCTCGCGCCCCCACATAGGGTTATCACGCCCTTCTATTAGGGCGCGCCCCACAGTTTGAGAAACATTGCATTACTGGTATGTTATTTTTTAAAAAAACTACGACTATGTATTAATTCTAACTTCAGATACTTCAATTTAAAGGTTCAATATTACATTAATTCCTCTTAAGCAGTGCTTCTCAAACTTTCAGAACTGGTGACTCAATTTTCAATCTGAATATTTATCCCCCTCTTATACAATTACAATACGTTAAATGTTTTATTAATGTAATTTGAAGCTAAGGCTTCAATACGACTAAGTTATAAATTGTACAAATGATCAATATAAGTAATAATTTTTGTGTGTATGTGTTACTTTTACGTAATAAGTAGTTTAGATTATAATTTTATAAGTAACAGAATAAGTATTTTATGTTACTTTTTATAGATCAGATTGTATTTTGTTTTGATTTCTATCAATAAATTAATACTGTTTTTAAATAACCCTTTAATTTCAACTTTTCAATATGTGCTCGTCCCCCCCCGAGCTCCCACCCCTCTAGGGGGGGAGAGCTCGTTCAACAGTTTCCGAAACGCCATCCTAAAATTTATATTTCCTTTCTGTTTTTTAAGGGCATTTCCAAAAACTTATTAATAAGAAATGTACTGAAATAGGTAAAAAGTCCAGTTAATCTGAATATAGTACAGTAGAACGTCGTTTATCCGAATCAATTGGGACCGGATACCGTTCGGATGCGCGATTGCTCGGATAACCGAAAACCGATTGCGATCCATACAGTATACGAAACCGGACTCTGTACGAATATTGAAATCATCACATGTGGGAAAGGTGCTTGAAGAAAAAGCAAAAATAGGTGCAAAATGTCGCAATTTTGCCTTTATTGTGGAAAATAATCACTTGTTTTTCGTTGTACCATTGTACATCTTTCGATTTTTTTTGGTGCAAGGTGAAAAAACTGTTTCGGATAATAAACGTTCGGATAAACGATGTTCAACTGTATGATAATAATGTAGAAAAGTTACAGAAATTTGAAAAAAAAAAGTATTTATTATTTTTTATAAGACGCATTTTACAGGAATTCTAATTTAATTATTTTCATTTCAGGGTATTTCCCCTTAATTTTGAATATGCCCCACTGTTATTATCTTCATCAGAATGCTAAAAAATAAAGTTAGATGAAGCTATTTTTCGCTTTGACATTAAAATCTTCCCTCACAACGCAAAATGCTTTATAATATTTCTCAATTTTTTTTCAACAATGCAATCCACATCGAAATCTTTTGCAAAATCGCAACGTAAATAAAACAATCAAACCGAACCACAAAAAAAATCAATTCCAATATTAACCATTAATGTCAAGATAAAATGACAACGATTCTATAAATTTGAAGACAAGCGCAAAGGAAGTCTCTCTAATACAGAAATGCAAAAGAAATTTATTAACGATTTTCAAATATATTATTCCTCTCCCAATATATTGAATTTTGTGGAGGAGAGCCTTACGTTTACTTTTACAAATGTCATATTTACTGTAATCGATGATATAATAAAACTGAATTTCACATTCACATATATATGATCCATTTAGTCACTCACATATTTAAATTAGGAGCTTATTTAATTTATGGATAATAAATATAATTCCGACTGAAGTCTATTTTAATTTTATTTCCTCTATTATGAATGACATTTTCTAAATACGCAAGGGACAACTTTATAATTATGAAAGACATGATTTCAATTCCTCAATAAAGAAAAAAGTAATTATTCTACAAAAAAAAATTTATATCAAGCTTCACACGACTGATTAAAATAAAAATATAAAAATATATACGCCACACACACACTTTATGATTATTAGACATAACTTTATATTTCAAATTGTATTTCTTTAAGCAATCGCTCTATTTTTTAAAGTCTTCGTTTTAATTTAATCGTTTAAGGTAATTTTGTTAGATCAACAAATGCGAAAGAGGGACAACTATTTCAAAATGCTTGTGAAATCATAAATATTATTCTAATTTCTTAGGCATTGTTTGAATTAGGTTTTATTATTTACACATACGGAATCACGCTTTTCTTTCTCCAGGGCACATGGTATCATATATGTGATTATGAACGTTTAGGAGGAACGTTTTCATATTAATTTTTACCAGGCTCTAGATGGCTGTTAAATTCCATCTTTTTTCAAATAATATTTCACAAAACTTTGAACTTCAGTATGTGTTTTCGTCGCCGAGTTTTTTTAAATATTCAGAATAATATTATTAAAGTTTATATCCGAGTTTTTTTAAATATTCAGAATCAGATTAATTTTAAACATTCATAAATATATCCGAGATCGGATATATTTATGAATGTAAACAACTGCATAAGTTTAGATTTTTCGAGAAAATCTGGCATTTAAGGGTTCGTAATTTATTGTACTCTAGGTTTCTGCTTATATTTTGACTAAGTTGGAAAAAGATGGAAAGCTTATTAGTTTATTGGGCATCTGACATTCATAATATAGTTTCAGTATTATTATGAATTCTATGGTTCGTAATTATGGCAATACTCAGACATTTAAAAAGCAGATCTTCCTAGAACAAACTCTATTACTCATTTTTAATGAAAAAGAATATTTTTGTTCTTCCTAGCTCATTTTTAATTCAGTAAGAACAAACGATTATTTTTCGTTGCTATCGCATTTAGAATTGTTATCACCATAAGAACAGAAAATTTAATACTAATGAGATACTAAGAAAGTAAGAAGTATTATGAGGATTAATTAAAAATTAAAAGCAATATATCAACTATTTGCTTAAAAGATTTGAATCAGTTCAAGCCACAAGTTTATGTGTGAGTAAATTTATCATTTATACAAAATAGTATCGTTTGCCAGGCAGTACTTTATAAGTCTTGTGTCTATTTTATTTTAATCATCATGGCAAAAGAGTTAAAGAGTACTTTTTTTATGAAAATAAAAATATTTTCTTTAAAATTTGCAATTTTTCTTAAGTGTAGCGAAAATTTTTGTACTGTATATTCAGATATTGCCAATGATAGTAAATTGTAAATTTAAGCGTATTTGGTTGCATTTAATATTTTATATGAATTTTTAAATGAAATTAGGCTTAGCAAGGAAATTCACCCGGGCCCGTACGTACGTATACTCTCCAAACGTGCGGACCTGGGGAAACACTTCCTTCTCTTTTTGTCGATCCTGAAAGGGTTAATTTTGCTATGCACAGTAGTAAAATTAATTATTACAGTACTATACCTCATTGAAAAATATATATTTTTTCTTTTATTTTTAACGGTAAATAATGCACTCAAGTGGTATTATATAATTCATTATTCACACTAAATGGTCATTAAAGAATTATATTTTTACTTATTGGTACTTACATGATATATCAGTTACCAATTTCACCAAATTAAAATGCGTCATGGAACTTTTTAATGAAAAGCACAAGCAATATATGATAATGACAGATTCCTATCAAGATTACCGGATAATATATCAGCAACCACATGCTATCTATACTGGTAAAGCTCCCATACAATATCATTTTCAGTCAATTCTAGTACCAAACGAATCATTATGCAAGGGAAATTTTAACCATTCGTTAGTTATGTAGATAATTAAAGACCCTCCAGGGGTGTTAAAACTTTTTCTATTATTTTTACAAATTATTTTTTCTCGTTTTATACAACTGAATTGTTTTTTTTCCTTGATGAACCTCATTTGGAAGCTCATTTTCATTCCTCGTATTTCTTATTTAGTGGTATCCAACCACAGTCATTTTGACAAAATTGCGGCAGTTAATTTGAAAGATTTATTTGAGTTAAGCATTAATAAAATACACATACTTAACCCCATCCGGTATAGTGGTTAGCGACGCTGACTGGACTGCTATGCCGTAGGGCCTGGGTTCGAATCGCGGAGAAGACATGGATGTTTGCAAATGTATAGTGCCTTCGCGGCATGGGGGTACTCTCTAAATAGCCGTCGAACCGCAAGTTCTCTCGGAAGGTTGGTGGAAGGGGAAGGGAACTGGGAGGCCCTGACCATTCCCTGGGTGTTCTCCCTAAAAATTAGGGTGGAACCGAGTTAAATCGTACTGTCACATGCATAGTGCCCAAAGCTATGGCTAACGACAGGCGCACAATATAGCCCTATGCCATGATGAATTTCATGGTCCTCGATCTGACTACATCAGACAGGTGGCATTAGAAACAACGGCATACTTAACAATCGAATATCTTATATTATATCATGTTCTTACAATGCATTTTAATTTGGTAAAAAGAAAGGCGTATGAGTTAATTTGAAAATTGTAGTTTCTTACACTTTTGTACGAGGACTGTTCCTTTGTATGGTCCGGTTGTTTTTAAAAAATAACGACACTATTTTATTTCAAAAAACCTTTATTTTAGGATTGAACATACTTTCGCATATTTTTCCACATAGTTGCCAATTTTATTAATGCACTTGTCATACCTTAAAATTACGTTTTGAAAACTCTCTACAAAGAAGTCTGCCACCTGGTGCCTAATGAGCAAATCTACGGAAGCTCCGAAGAGCATTGCAAAACAAACAGCTCGGCATGCTGTCAAAAGGTGTTTTGCACTTCAACGACAACGCAAAGTCCCACACCTCTCGAACGACTTGGGACTTAATCGAATCTTTTAGCTGGGAGGTTTTTTGAGCATGCTCCATACAGCCTCAACCTTGCTCCCAGCTATTTTCACCTTTTCCGGTACCTCAAACACAATCTTTGCGGGAAGCGCTTCAATGACAACGAGGAAGTGAAAGCGGCCGAGAACTCATGGCTGACCGACCAGGCGGCAGACTTCTTTGAAGAGGGTTTTTAAAACGTAGTTTTAAGATATGACATGAGTATTAATAAAATCGGCAACTAAATAGAAAAATAGGCAAAAGTATGTACAATCGTAAAATAAAGATTGTTTTAAACCTAAATATTGTCGTTATTTTTATAAAAACAAACGGACCTTACTTCAAAAACAGCCCTCGTATATATACATGCTCATACACACAAACTCTCAATGGTTTGAAAAAGTGGTACGAACATG
>BMAO01027103.1:0-14871 GCA_019973975.1 Trichonephila clavata
AAAGAAATTTAAAAAAAATTGGGAAATTGAAAAATAAAGGTCTTATATCGAGATCTTTACATAATTATTTTACTATTTTACTTTAGAAATAACTCGAACTCCGTTTACTAAAAATAGACCAGATGTTTTTAGAAAATGAGTAATTTTTTTCACCTTTCTTAAAATTTCTTTAATATTCTGCAAGAGAAGTCTTTGAGAGAAAGGGAAGAGACGAAACACTAAGTGCATATAGATAATGGAATATAATTTTTTTTCAGTTGCTAGTGATTCCTATTTTCTTTATATGTATTGAAACATATATACCATATGCTCAAATATGAAAACATATAATTTTCTTCTTTTCATAAAAACTTAATATTGCCTTACTTATCCCAATGGAAGGACTATAAGTACTAGTTGCTCTCCTTCCAGACTATTCACTTTTACGAAATGACAATTAGCTAATAATAACAATTGAGGAAAATTGATTTTATGATATTAAAATCGTATTGTGAATAGAGACAATAATAAAATCTAATTCAGCAAAAATGCAATTGATTTTCAATTCACTGATGCCCGTTCAAGTTAAAAAAAAATGAGATCGAAAAACTAAAAGAAGTATAATTTTAATATTTTTGATAATGTTCATGAAGATTATTCCTTTTACTCAACAATTCAGTCACTTAAAAATATTAAAAAATATTAACATAATGCCAAAAAAGAAATCTGCTTTTATTTGAATGAACATAAATTTTAACGCGGTTGTAAAATGGTCAATGCATAATGCGCCTTACAAGCAACATGCTGAATGAATTTTCTCTTCTATTGCATCAACAATTCTAATTTTGAAAAACAAATGGTTCACAGATAAAAATGCATGCATGTGTATATACGTTGATACACAATATTTTATTTATAGTGTTTGTTGCTATAAGGAAAAAAAGTTTACAGGGGAAGTACTTTGAAGAAAAGTGTAAAAATTGCTAATTTTTACCCTGTTATAAAACATGAAAGAAAATTATTTTGTTGTTATATTGTAGAAATCATCAGAACAGGTAGTGTGTTTTTAAAATAATATTTTCAGGTAACAAGGATCAGTTAATGGTTATAAGAGAAAAAATATATTAAATATGAAATAAAAACAATTTTAAAAATTATATTCAATTCAAAAGTAGTTAAAAGTGCATCACTATAAAATTTTCACAAAAACATCTTTGTCTAATAACAAAAAAAAAAAAAGACATTTTTGAAAAGTCACAGAAACGTAAAAAGGAAATCTAGCAATCCAAAACACAAGCCAGTAAGAGCCACCGAACAGGGGTGATCACTTTTGTCTAGTGGTATGTTACCTGCTAACAGATCAGAATGTACCGAGTTCTATCCTCCACTACTGACTTAAGACCTCTATTTCTTTAATAAATTGTTTATACCATTACTAAGTTTATTGAAAAGCAAGAGAAAAAATATTAGAAATAGTTTTTTAAGGCAGGAAAAGAGAGAGAGAGTCCAATTCATTAGTAACAAGGTCGTTTTCGGGAAGGCATTTCTTAAAACGGTTTTCTCAGCAACGTTACATTATTAATTTACTTATTTGCATGTATATATATACAGAGGGATTCGCTACCATACCGACCAAGTTGTGTAGGGCAGTACTTAACAAACTTTCAATATTTGAGACCCAATTTTTAGTCATAATTTTCATCACAGACCTCTCCTATAAAATATGAATGTATTGAATGCAATAATAATGTACTTTGACGCGTTAAAGCTATAATGCAACCTTAATTATAACCAATAAAAATTTTCAAGATAATTATTAAACTTTGTATATGTTATTTTTAAGTAACAGATATTTTAACTACGTTACATATAAGCAACAGAATAAGTATTACATTTCCTTTCTAATTTTTACACTAGAACAGATTACAAAATAGTTTTTTATCGTCAATTATTTATTTCTTAAATCTAATCATCCATTTCAACAACCTACCTTTGTGAAGCTGAACTTTTTGCCGTAGTTACTTTGAAGACAAAATAAAGATCTCAGTTAAATATAGAAAAAGACCTTAAATATCAATATCTAATGCTAAACTTTTCTTTGAAAACTTCTCTTAAAGACAAGCTCACGGAAGTCACTAGTTAATATTAAACTTGCTCTTAATTTAACATTGATAAATTAATTATCAAATATATTGTGCAGTACTGATATAATTGTCAGTATATTATATAAGTATAAATGTGTATTTTTTGTTTTGCTATAATGTCAGAATTTATTTTATTTTGCTTTCTTTCAGTAAATTAATATATTTTTTAAAATAATATTTATTTTCTACTTTTCGATATACTCGTGCCCCCACGTAGGGTTATTATGCTTCCCTAGGAAGGCGCGCCCTACAGTTTCAGATATGCTGGTGTAGGGGGTACAAAAACGACCCAGAATCACATGCGAATGAAGGTTAGCAAATGCCACAGTTGCGAACTATGGTGCAAAGAAGGTGGAAGTGAAAAGAAAACTGCAACACATTAATGGGACAGAAAACACTTTATTGAAGGGCTGTACTACAATAGGTGTTCGAAATTATGACAGGAAGTCATCCAGCAGGTCATACAGCGGCACTGCATGGAATTCCATACTTTCTGGAATATTTCTGGCATGCTACATATTATCGAGGCTGCTACAGATAATCGAGAAATGTGAGTTCCTTCATCTGAAGGAACGGACATCTCGTACACCAAAAAAAAACCAATCTTACGAAACCTTCTGTTCACACTTGCAAAGCTCATGTGATGGGGAACGTACCTATTCGGGAAACGTTCCTGGTACAACTGCCAAGCGTTGTGCCCGTTATAATCCGCATATCCATACACTATCAGCATGTCGACCAGTTTCCTCGTTTCTCAATACGAGTTCATCCACTACCCAGAGAAAAAAATCGCAAATGATGACTTCCATATGGACATGTGTTCACGAAACCTTCCATTAGCGCCTTCTACCCCAAGGCTGCCTGGAGGATTCTTCCAAAACATCAAGAATGCCATGCCAGATGACTTCTGGCCGTAATTTCGAACACCTGTTGTAGTACAATCTTTCAACAAAATCTTTTCTGTCCCATTAATATGTTGCTGTTTATGTTCTTTTTCTCTGCTTCTTTGCATCATATCTCGCAACTACGGCATCTGCAACCCTGCATTCCTACATGATTCCGGGTCAACTTTGTACCCACTGCACACCATGCAAGTTCATCTATCTGGTAGCAAATCACCCTGCATGTGAAGTACTTATTTCATACTTGAATGGATAAGAGATACACATGCCGAACCTTCCCCCCAACAAAAGTGACAGAAATACATTTACACTTTATGACACTATTAAGGTGTTGAAATTAGTTTTATATGCCAGAACCACAAAGTCTGTTTTATTTGTTAGTGTAAACATGAAATTCCGCAATAAAACATTAATAGCATTAACGATATGGTATCCCCCCCTCTCGAAGCTTGAATTAAACATTAATTTTTAATATTATTATATTTTAAAAATTAATGTTTCATTCTAGTTTCGAGGGGGGGGGATTCCATATCATTAATGCAGAAATAAAATAAAACAATAATTTCAATATTCTCAGTTTGTAAAGAAAAGCGGGAAATGTTTTAATTTGTATAAAACTTTTTTTTAAATATTATTACAAAATATTAATTGGAACATGATAGTCTTGAGACATCTGCTGCCTCAGCATGCCCCTCTTCTATTCTACGCATGCGTAGGAATGTAAAAAAAGCTATTTGATACCTTTGGTATCTCGTTTCTCTTGGCTCTTCTCTCTCTCTAAAGTTTGCCTACACTTGTCTTGGATTGTTTATATACAATAAACACTTCATAAAATGTTTTTTTTTAAATCTCTCTAATTTATTTTTTAACTAAAATTCAAATAATTATCATTATTATGGTTAAATTAAATAAATTTTGGAACTAATTTGAAAATCATAAAAAATGATGTCAATATCCTTCGAAAGTTTACCATTTATAATCCTCATATTTACCTGTTAAAATTTATTTTTTATTTATTACCATTATTCAAAGAAATCTTCACATGTCACTCAATCTTTTTTTAGGAACCACTCTGCACATTCCTTTTACATTTTTTTAACAATGTGCATTAAATTTTAGAGCTTTCGTTGGCGTGAAAACGTTTTCTCAATCAATTTATTATATCAATTTTACGTTACTTATCTTATTTGTCGCCCATCCGGTATAGTGCTTAGACTGACTGCTGGGCCGTAGGGCCTGGGTTCGAATCCCGGAGAAGGTATGGATGTTTGTAAATGTATAGTGCCTTCGCGGCATGGGGCCGTCGAGCTGCAAGTCCTCTCGTGAGGTTGGTGGAAAGGGAAGAGAGGCGGCAGGCCTCTGACCCCTTCCAGGGTGTTCTCCCTCAAAATTGGGATGGGACCGAGCCAAATCGTACTGTCACCTGCATGTAGCTCAAAGCTACGGCTAACGACAGGCGTACAATCTAACCCGATGCCATGATGAATTTCGTGGGCTTCGATCTGACTATGTCAGACAGGTAGCATTAGTAACAACAACAACAACAACAACAACAACTTATCTCAAGTTGGACTAAAGAATCATAAAAGTTGCCTTTACTCATAAATAACAGAAAAGGGAGTATATATAAGTATATATAGTAATAATTCCCTTTAATTTCTTCCTGAATAACATATTACTTTGTAATGGTCATGACCTTCAGGACCCACGCATAATTAATTACTGCTGGCCTTCTTGATGGAATTTAATCGTAATAGATTTCATAAAAAGTAACAACTTGCATTTTTAAAAAGTAAGATTACACTAGAAACTATCAAACAATAGCTTTTCACCAATCATAGTTCTCCATCTACGGAAGTCACGGGAATTTGCTAGACTCCCTTTTGCTGCTTCTTATAAATAGCTAGGAATCTGAGAATTCCTTCTCTTTGTCTTCAACATGTGAACGTCGCTGCGGCTCTGTGTAACTGTTGTGGGATTATTAATCACCGATAGCTATGTGTGTATGTGTGTGTGTGCTTATTGTTAATCGTTTGAATGTCTTTTTTGGAAAATAAATTGCATTAAAAACTATGCAACTATGCCTCCTTCTTTCATATCTTGAAATACATCACCTCAACATGGAGTAAATAATACCATTCCCCGTGCTGTTATATATATATATATATATATATATATATGTAATGACTTCTTCTAACTCTCTTTAACTGTACCCCGTTAAATTATTTCCTAGTTCTTTCGCATCTTAATCTAATTGCTCGCGCGCATAATCTTAATCTTAATCTAATTGCTCGCGCGCATTTGCATCTAATCACGACTCCTGTTACAAAAGAGTTGTACGACTTTCACCACCAGTATAAAATAAGGAGCACACGGTTAAGCTCTCTGCTTCTTCGCTGTTGTCCCTTGTCATCATGTAGTGTACTGCAGCTAGTGTTTAGTGTTTGTGTATTGTGTTGTGTTGTGTGTGTATGTCTATTTGCCAGTACGTCCATCTAACTGTCTTCCATGTTAAGTGTTTAATAAAGAAGAATAATTGTTCGAAGACGCTTCCTCCATAAAAGTGAAAAGGCATCATCAACCATCATAAATAGTAACCTTATACGTAAAAATTAACACCGGCCACGCTGTGAAAAATCCTTTACTAAATCCATCGTCATCATCTATTATATATATATACATATAATTTTAAAAATTAGTTGGGTTAGACTTCGAATTTTTCTAAAAGTTATTTAATTTTTTAAAATTGTACCTCTGATTTTAAATCTTTTCTTATGAATTTAGTTTAATATACAGGGTGGTCCCGAATTCATGGCACAAACTTTAAGGTTAGATACATGATATTGTAACAATAATTTATTGTATTGGAATGTATGAGCGCAAGTGATGTGGTGAGGGGCAAACAGGGGAAGTGAAAGAAAAGAGAAATGGAATTATTGGTTGGGTGCATTGCCGCTAAGGGGCTGGTCTAGCCATCATTCGACATGATGCATCGCAGTAGGGGAAATAGCCATTCACAATTGTGCTGACGTCTACGCTGGGAGATTTTACGTAAGCCGAAAACGCAGACATGCATTATATGTACGGCCGTCCTATTGATAACGACAGAGCTGATCTACGAATGTATCACGTGCAGTTTCCTGATCGACGAATGCTAGATCACTGAATTAATTTTTCAGCGGTTACATCATCAACTTCGTGAAACACGTCTATTCCACCTCATCAAATTTGATGCTGATCGACGAAGGCCTGTACGTAGTCCAAGCCTGGAAGAAAGCCTCTTGAACGTTATGGCTGATAGGCCAGAGTCAAGTACAACAGCTGTTGCTTTTCACGTAGTGTGAGTCAACAAACCGTTTATAGAATGTTAAACGAAAATAGCTTACGTATCTACATTTTCAGCGAGTATCCAACAGATTAGTTTCTTGGACTGCCAGTGGGAGGAACAGCAATGTGCGCTGCAGCTGGACTTTATAGCTCAAGTGTTGAACAGTTATTGAAAACATTACACTTGTCAACGACACTTTCAATAAACACTTTGTCTTTCTTTTTGTCTCTTATTTTTTGTGCCTCACCACGTCACTTGCACCTATATAATCCTATACAATAAATGGTTGTTACAATGTCCTGTTTCTACCCTTACAATTTGTACCATGAATTTGGGACCACCTTGTATAACTATGTTATCAACTGAGACCCACTAGATTCTATAGTATTCATCGTTGAAACCTAAAGAAAAACTAAAATCAGGGTTCAAAAATAATAAGCTTCTTTATTTAAAATTTATTGAATATAAAAATAGAAAATGACATGAAAATTTCAAATGAAGGATAAATAATTTGTTTATTTTGCTTATGAAAAATACCAGTGTAGGCAAAAAATATTTAAATGCAAATTTTAGTAGTGCCATCTGTTAGATTAAATATGAACTACTTTAATATTATATTTGTAGAAATGCATATTTATAAATCCATATATATTTTTCAAAAATGTTTTGTGTTTTATTGCTGTCAAACAAACAAAAGGCTTTTAGAATTTAGTTCCTATTTGGAAAATTATCATAAATAAATAAATTAGAAATATGTTTAATTTTCATGTGTATGAAAACTTTTCGATTTTATGCAATATTTTTTGTAAATGAGAAATTTTGACTGTAAATTTTTGAAAATTTAATAAAAAACACTAGTTTTCATTCAAAATACAGCTCTATGATCTTTCAACTATCAGTTATATTAAATAGATATAACTCTCATTATTAAAAAGCAATATAGAAATAAAAATACATATATTTGGTTTAAAAAGTTTTACAAAATTCTAAATGAATTTAATAAAATAAATTTTCTTACTAAATTATTATAATTTGTTATTCCAGAAAAAAGGAAAAAAAGGTTTCTTTTTATAAAAAAAAATATTCTAATGCAGTAATCCCCCCCCCCTCAAAATGCAAAAGTGGCCCAATATATTTATACAATGTGAATTAAATTAAAAACACTTGCGTAGAATGTATCGACAATTGGTGACTAAATAAAAAAAGGTCTTAAAAGAGAAAAAATTTCATTCCAGTTTAGTTTTACTCTTATATTTAATAACTATTTATTCTTTGCATTTGTATTAAAATTGAACATTATTAAATATACTTTTTCTATTTAAAATTTTATGAGATATGCATATTTATTTCTCAAAACGTTTCAAAATTGGAAGGAAAAAACATATCTTAATATATTTCTAATGACTATAAAAACCCCACATCACATCAATTCCTTCTTAATGCATAGTAATAGGTTCCTTGTCTCTGATGTTATTCTTATTGCCGATCTGACTAGAAGCGCCTGAAAGCTCTTAAGAAATATCATTTTTAAGCCATGTTAAAAAAGCACATAAAATACCTCAGCTGAGGCAACTGTTTTCCATGCGACAGCGGATTTTCAATGAAATAAAAACTCGAAACTTGGTTGTATATCGCTGAGTATAAAACCGTGATGATCAGTTGCCATTACCAAGAAATTAGTGCAGATATAATACGATATGATTTGATTAAATCGACGTCTCATTTGTTGGTACTTCATCCATTAAAAGTTTATGTAACGTATTTTAAACACTTCCAGAGGTCTTAATCAATTCAACTTATTATATTCAGTATTATTATTTTGGCGTAGTTCAAAGGAAATTTGATTCAGACGTTCAATCGAATGCTGTTGGTCATAGAACTCACAAAGTTTAAACGCTATGTTTGTCTATTTGACAAGTTATTTGCTTTGAATTAATTTCATGGTGGTATAAATACTGTATCAATTTCATGAAAATTGCAAATTTGGAATTATCCAACTTAATTTTACAGAACATATATAAAATGGTAAAATCCAACATTTATTTTGGAACGTATTATGTTCCAAACATCCTATTCGATATCGTTTAAGCTTGAACCTATATATTTTTAAATCAATATTTCTTAAAAAATTGATGAGAAACAATTAAAAATGAAAAAAAATTAAGATTGAATCTGTTTAAATTTAATATGATTAAATATTAGGCAATCTCTCAGATTTTTAGACATTGTTCTAGCTTAGTGATCGGGATTATAATGAAACCCTGATGAATTTTTGAAGAACCACTGATTTAGAAGAATATTGTGTGCTGCGCATTTTTCATGAAAATGAGGTTGCTTTAATAAGTAGAATACTCTGATTTATATATCATGATAATTGTACCGTGTTTCAAAAATGGCAATGCATAAGAGCAGTTTCTTATATTGCAAGATATGCGTCCCCGGAATAAAAGCTTATTTTATCTAGGTATTTATATTGAATCAAATAGAAGAAAAGAATTACACTTAAGGTATTTGACTAATTGCAAGACAACTTTAAAAAAAAAAATGGAAATATGAGGATTTTTGGGGGGGGGGGGGAAGGGGTTAGATTTGTTTAGTGCATTTTTAAAAAATATGATGAGAAGAGAAAAAGAAATTATTATTACTAAAATGGGAAAACTTGGTAAAAATTTACAAAAAAAAGAACAAAAACAGGCTCATTCTGTACCAAAAGTTTATGAACAAATTTCCAATTTTCAATTCTGAGATGTGTTGCTATGTTATTTATTTTTGAAGTAACCTTCAGGATAAGAGATATTTTAGTCTTTACAAAAACTAGAGCCCTTTTTTTTAATCTTAATTATTATATGAAATTGCTTAAAAAAACAGTGTTTGTATTAACATAAGGCAATGTAAATTTTGTAATAAAACAGTGTTGATATATCTGAAAGTTAAAACACTTCTACTATTATGCAGAACATACACGAAAATTTTAGCTAATTAATTTCAAAACTTTTTGAGCAATTGCTGTCCCCGTTGAGCATTTCAAAAAAACTCATTTCGTGTCAAACGCATTTTAAAGTATAACACCTTGCTTAAAGTAATGACATCCGCTTTTACTAAAACCTTGTAGTTTTGTTCTAGTGTACAGAAAATAATAAACTTCGTATTTTTATAAAACTAATAAGATGCATGTAAAATAAAATCATAAAAAAAATTTGTAAGTTTTTGTCAAAACTCACAATATTAGTGGTAGTCGGATACCTTAAAAATGTAGTCTCACAAATAAGTAAGTTTTATAAGAAGTTTGGAAAAATACATATTAAAAATTGCCTGCCTCATTACATATCTTTTTACCTTATATCACGAAAAACTAATTTAACAAACACATGTCTTTAAGTTTCAATTTTCTCTTTTCTTCCCAGAAAGCAGAACTACTTGTTTTGTTACTCTATCTTATCTTGTTTTATAAGTATATATGACAGCCGTTTGTTTTAAATTTATAACTTACAATTGTTATTCCAAAAAATATCACTCAGGAACTTTATGCTCAATAGTGGAACTTCCGTAAAATATTTTATATAGCAGCAATTATTATAAAAAAAGTTTCTTGATTTAAATCAACACTGTTTCAATATTCCTTTGCCAATATTTTACTCAAAATTTTGCGCTGTTTAACACAAAATGACATAAAATTAAACTTAAAAAACTTATTTTTTTTACTAAACTAATATAATTGTCCATATCCACGAATGGCAAAATTTATAGTATAGTTGATTCCAAAGCTGATGTACCTAGAACTACAGACCAAAAAAAAAAAAAAAAAACTTTCTCTTTTGCTGGATTATATAAAATTTTGTACAGCGTGCTGAAAACGATCTTAAATGTTCAACACTATCAACATACATAACAATAGAAAACCCCTTTATTGTTACTAATGGTATTCAGCATTTTAATATCAGTTAGGAAATTTGTAATATTATTTGGATTTGCAGATGGGTGGCGTGGTTAGTTTGTCGCTGACCTTCTGCACCCAAGGTTGCGGGTTCGATCCCGGCTAAGTCGGTGGATTTTCATGATGCAGAAAATGGACAGTGGCCATATTGTATCATTATACGGCATGTAAAAGATCCCTAGAGTGTCTGTTTGACTTGGGTGCTTTCGGCAAAATTAAGTCCTAGTACAGGTTTCGCATCGTCAAGAGCCTACCTCTAGGGAGTAAACTGGGCGTCAAAATTACTTGTGGTACTTTATATCGCCTAAACAAAACCGCGTTAAAAATTATACCAGCTCCTGGGAAATGTACTAGGTCTGCAAAGGTTAAAATACCAAAATGTGCAAAGATGAAATGGAATTTGCTATTGCTAAATTTCGTATGAAATTTCATTAACTTCTTGTGAATCTTTTATTATTATAATACACCTATACATTCATATCTATGCAAAAAAAGTGTTCTATTTTTTGTATAATATCCTTTAACACGAAAAATATTTCAGTCCCCTCAATTTCGTGTTAAACGGTTTTCATTGTAATGATAAATATTGTATGTTGAGATAAAAACCCATTGTCAGACATTATTCACACACATTTTAAAAAAAAAAACCAAATACATTTAAATACAATATGCTCAAACTCCCTTTTTTCATCAAATATATTTCACGCGTGCAGTATAATTTCAGCATTTTTGGATCATCCTATTTTGTTGAAGAACTAAAATGAATATATACCTAAAATTACGATAATAGCATAACGTACGATAAATGATGAATCAGTTTCAAGTCAATATCCATAAAAGTTGTGGTTATAATAAAGAAATTTTTCTGTCTCTTTTGATTATTTCTCGTTTTTCGATATAATATACTATCCTATAATTTATTTTCAAAGTTTTGCAAATTTTCTTGCTAGCGTAACATGCCCACAGGGAGACACCGTCTAGACGCATTGAGAGGAATTGGAGAAGATTCGCGAAGTAGTGCTCAGATGGAAGTTGAAGGAAGGAATTGAAGATGATAATAAAGAAAAATTCTGCCTCGCGTGTATAGAATCAGATACGATCTCTATTTTTTTTGCGAGATAAAAAGTGCTCCCGAAAATGTCGAAAATATTTAAAGCTACGAAAATATGTCAATGTAAATTTTGTTGATGATAAAATTGCATTCTTCAAAATTTTTTTTCAGAAAAATAGCAGAATATTTATTAAACAATTAAATTTATTTCAAAGATATTACGGAGTATCCAAAAAGTTTAACTTGACTGAGATTAAACGTTACAAGATCCATCGCCAATAGCCATTCGTGTTATTTTGAAGTACAATGTTAATAAGTAATTAATCAACTAACACAAGCTGATAAAAAACATTGGAAATAATTATTAAAATATAATCCAAGAGCATATAGAAGCTGATTAACAAAACTGTAGGGTTAGATATGTGCTACGGTCACCTCCCTCCTTCCCCCTGTTACGTCGAGTGGAGCAATTCACTCAGACTCCACACCACGTCAATAATGCCCGACGTGGCATTGAAAGGGAAATTACTCAGACGGTGCCGAGAGACTCTGAAGACTAGACGTAGGAGAAAATTGTTCTCCTTTAGTGTTTAATGTATCATTACATATTTCATTCTTAATAAAGCAATGCATATACCAGGGGCCGGCAACCTTTGAGCCCTAGTATGTCAAAACCAATATACCAGTATGGTTCAGCGTGTCACACAGTAGAACATGTTTAAAAATTTCGATTCTTTCGATAGCTCACGCAGAATTAAAAAATAGAGGTCTAATACAGTGCTTCTCAAACTTTCAATATTTGCAACCCAATATTCAATCATAATTTTTATCGCGCCCTCCTTCATATATAATAACAATGTATTAAATTCAATAATACTATACTTTGATGCTAAAGCTACAATGCTTCTTTAACGTCTTAAGTGCCACCGGCGTATATAAACATCTCACTAAGCCAAAGTATTAATTACTCCGGACGTATATATACGTCCTTCCCAAGTACGATCTTTTCTGTGCACTTCTATGCATAAAATTATTCCGAAGGCTTTGGAATGCAATAAAAAGTCCTTGGCAGTGTTTGCGAAAGATTTAATTATTCCAGAGGATTTCCTTATTTATTCCTTTTCTTCCCCCCACCCCAATACATCTCATAAGCAACGGTGGCATTGGAGAGCGAATTGCGTAACTTTTGATCAGTAGTCAAGGGATTAATAATAAACAGTATAAATCATTGAGATAAGTATTAATTTTTGAGTATAATTTTATATATGACAAGCCCATGGAGTTACTGGTAATTATTAAATAATTCTCTTTTTTTTAAAAAAAATTGTAAAATATGTTGTGCAGTGCTGATACATTTATAAGTATATTATATCAGTGTAAAAATGTGTATTTTATTTTTATTATGTCAGAAAGTTTAAATTTGTTAACTTTCAGTAAATTAATATTTTTTAAAACAATCTTTTATTTTCGAATTTTTAATATGCTCGCGCCCCCTCATAAAGTTATCACGCCGCTCAAGGGGGGCGCGCCCCACAGTTTGAGAAACGCTGGTCTAATATAATAATGGTCTAATATATTAGGGCATGTAAAAGATCCCTAGAGTGTCTATTTGGCTTGGATGCTCTCGGCAAAATTAAATTCTAGTACTGGTTTACATCGCAAAGAGCTCAGGTGCCTCCCTCTGTGGAGAAAACTGGACGTCAAAATTGCGTGCTGTAATTGGTATCACCTATATGGTGCAGCGCTAAAAAGTATACCAGCTCCTGGGGAATGTACTAGGTCTGTAAAGGTTTAAAATACACAATGTGCAGCCCCATTAAAAATATTTTTAATTTTGCGTAATAATATATTATATTTAATTTTGTATCATTTAAATATATATGCATTTCATAAAAATAAAAAAGCACAAAGTATATTTATTTCTTCAACAAAAATTAAAAAAAAATAAAATTGTACATGTATTAAGCATTTTTATACATATTTATTGAAATAAAAAATAACATAAACATAAGTTTTTCCCTTCATTATATTAAATAAAATAAATAAAAATAATAGAAATTTTAATGCGAACCTAATGCTTCCACCTCTTTATAATTTTCATATCACAAAATCAGAGGAATAATTGTGAATTTTCAATTTGATTATTCTGTGCATTCAGTTATTAAAACAATTTCTTTGGGAACTCAAAATATCTTTCATATGAGGAAAACTTTATTTTACTTAGATATGTAGAACAAAAAGCGGAAAGCAGAGAGTACATGCAATTTTCTCTCTCAAAACAATTAAATCCTCTAGCGATGACATTTAACAATTTACAAAACAGCTGTAAATTTATCTTTGGAGTTATCTTTCAGATTTTTTCTATGATTCCGTAAATGTCCATAATTCTGAAGATGTTTTTCAAAGAAGGTCCTTACAAATGTATCAACTTCCATTCACTCAAAATTCAACAAGTCTGTAGTGTAGTGCAGAGTGCCACTCAGAATTGTACCACGTGCCATATGTGCCATAGGTTTCCGACCTCTGGTATATTACTATCATACGATTGCAGTCATGTTCACATATTACTCAAAGTAAAGGGCTACAAATCAAGGCAGTGAATTCGGATCAGTAAAACTCTTTATTTATTTCTGGTAAGAAATATTTAAATATCCCATCTCTCTCCCTTTAATTAAAATATGCTATGACTATGAATTACTTGCGTCTATCGATTAAAATATGAAAATATACAAAAAACATTTATACTTAATTATAAAATTAGTATATCGATAAAATAGTTTATTACTTACTGAACTATACATCATAGGATATACTGTTTTTTAATGAGTTTATTGTTTTGAAATAAATTGACTTCTTACTAGATTATTAAATTTCGAATTTCTATTATATGCTTTTAAAGCCGTGCTTCTCAAACTTTCAATATTTTTGACTCAATATTCAATCATAATTTTCATCGCGCCCCTCTAAATACAATTACAATGTATAGAATTCAATAATACTATACTTTGGCGCTAAAGCTACAATACGACTTTAACCTCTTGAATGTCACAGATGTACATAAACGTAGTCAAAGTGTTAATCCCGGGGGGAGGGACGTATATTTACGTCTTTCCAAAGTACGATCTTTTCTGTGCAATGCTATTCGTAAAATTATTCCTAAGGCTTGGAATGCGAAAAAAGACCTTGATAGTGTTTGCGAAGGATTTACTTATTTCAGAGGTTTACTAATTTATTCCTTTTCTTACTACCACTCCCACTACATCACATACGCGGAAATGGTGGTATTGGGGAGTGTGTGAATCAAGTATCTTTTAGTTAAGGAATTAATAATAAACCGTACAAATTATTAAAATAAGTGTAAATTTTTGTATATAATTTTTATATGACAAGCCCATGGGGTTAAAAAGTAATTATTAAGCTTGTTTTCTTAACTTAGTGTTACTAAATTAATTATCAAATACTGCGCAGTACTATGATACATTTTATAAGTGTATTCTATCAGTGTAATTGTGTGTTTATTTCTTATTACGTCA
>BMAO01027104.1:0-15120 GCA_019973975.1 Trichonephila clavata
TTTGAATTATTTTTATGTTTTGTTGAATACTTTTTTTTGTTTAACTGCCTTTGAAGGAAATAATGGTGATTTTGTTCAATATATGCAGAAATCTTCACATGTTGAATACTTATTTTGACTGCTGTATGTTTAGAACAGTTACAAATTGTTCTAGTACTTATAAAGCAACTGAAAACATTACCACTGAAATCATAGAGATGCAATAAATAATCAATTCCTTTGCCACAGAATTAAAAATGGTTAAGAAATTGTTGAATGTGTGAAAGATTAAAATGATTTGTTCTATCTATAATTTACTTGAAATTTGTCTGACTTCATTAAAATATTCTTCTATGATTCTTTAAAAATTTTACTTTAAAATTTTATTAATTGTGGTAATTTTAATTCTTTCATTAGGTTAGTAAAATAAGAAAGTTATATTTTACTGGTATAGTTAACGGATTAACCCTCTCAATGTGTATTCCATGTGCAATGTAGAGTAACAGAATAATGCACAATCCGCAATTTACACAGGGATACATTTTTTCGGACTTATTTAGATGTGCAACCTTCACTGATCCTGTTTTCGTTTATGATCATGTTTTTATCTAATTCTACATTGAAAAAATTTTTTTTGTCTATTTAAGCTTTAAAATATTATTTTATTTGGTAAGAATAATTTCCAAAAATTTAAAATTTTACTCTTATTACCTAATTTGATGCAGACTCTAATAATAACTTTCATTCAATTTTCTAGATATTGAAGTACATTAAAAAGATAAAGTAATAAGTACTCTTTATATGGCATAAGATGAATTTAACTTCAGTTTTATTGAATACCTCACTGGAAAGCATTACACATTTATCAATATTCATAAACATAAATTGTATAAAACATAGATTTCTAGTTTCAAAATTTTAGAGGGAAAAAATTGTAATAATCTTTTTAAATATCACTCAGAGAAAAAATATCCTATTTATTTTATAAATAGTTATTTTATAAGGAAATTCTAAATTGTATGAATTAAGTTCTTGTGTATATATAGTCTAATAGTTTACTATTTTATTAAGGGGGATGCTGCCAGACTTCCTATCCAAAACTTTACTTTCAACGTTTTTTTTGTTTTTCACTCATACGCTTTTATTTGTTTCAGGTTATTGTTTATATGAGTTTTTGACAACATATATGCTATGTACCAGTGGCGTAGCTACCAATGGGCTAGGCAGTGCGTGTACCGAGGCCCAAGCTCAGGTGCCCTCAGACCCTGAACACCTAGCAAGCCAAACTTGGAATAATTTCTTCCACATTTAAGATATAAATATAAAAGGTTGCGCACAATATAAGTATAATCAAGGCAATTCAGTTAAAGTAATTTCGAACTATAGAAAATTCCCCTAAATCATTTCCTTTCTTTGTATAGTGTTGGAAACTAGTATTTATTGAAAATTTTTATTATTTACCATTTTTCACTTTCTGTTACTTGATAATACGTTTCAAATTCCATGAAAAATCTTCACAGGAAGCTCTCCATTTCATTTATTTTTATTTACAATATGGTTCATAATAAGCTATTCTCGAGTTTCCGTATTTCGCACTCTAGTATCTGCAACAGACTGGTGTAACTCCCCCTCTGTTCTTTCACAGTTTTTTTTCAAATTATAACATTTTCTTGTTCATGCATATTTTGTGTATCATTTCCTGTCTATCACATGTCAAATCAAAACTGGGTAATCACAAAAGATCACACGAGAAAACTGATTTACATACATTTAAATAGTATGTAGCTTTGCTTTCCTATGTTCCATAGTACGATAAAGGGCTGATGTTAATGTAAGCTTTGTATATTTAAAATACTTTGTATTTTTACTTGATAAAGCCCAACCAAAATAGAGCCTCAGTGTTTTTTTTTCGCGCCAGAATCCTTTAGATACCTAGCTACGCCACTACTTATTTACTGTTTACTTTAATGTTCATATGTAGGGCTAGAAGACTTAGGACGTCACTGAAGCCGTTAACTTACTTATTGCCTAGCAAGCTTTGCTCTTGTTTACAATGCTGCCATATATGAGGGAACTAGTGTCACTTAATTTTAAACACAATTTTATTTTTCATAAATTGATTTTTTTTGCTTATAATTATATTGCATTTAGACATAGACCTGTCTTGCTTTTTACCAAAGTACAGTATTTTTGCATGAGTGTTATTTAATTTCAAGCAATTCCAGATCATGACATTTCAGTCTTGAGGTAGAAAATCCAAAACCAGAATGAATAAAAAGAAATGCGGAATTTTTCAAATTTTAATTTAAGTTTTTTCGTGAGTTCAGTAATGGGCTATAGGTAATGGTTCTTGTAATTATATGTCACAGTCAGATAACATTTGAAATTTAACATTAGTCATAAATTTCCCAACTTTTTTTTTTTTATTTAGTTAAATCATGTTTTGAACTCGAAGTTCTAAGCGGCTGCTGCATCAATAAGAAAAATACCTAGCAAGGAGAAGTTTCAAAGCACTATACAGCAGTTTGCATTAATTGTCTTTATAATTAACAAGACTTCTTTCCTGCAATAAATTTACAATATATTTCAAATTTGGAATAAGTACAAGATTATATTTGAGTTTAGGAAATTTCGAAGGTTAATCCAGACAAGTATATTTCTACAAACAGTCTGAATCCTTTGAAAGTGAAGAAATATTTATTCACATAAATTTAAAATATGGAACCATTCAGTTTGATATGACATTCAAAGAAAAAAATAATTGTGGATTTGGGACATGTAGTACAGTTTTATGCCACTAGGTGGCTGCACTAATCATACTTTCAACAACATATTTAATGGTAAAAAACTGTGCAACGCTCCTGGCGCCATCTAGTGCTTACAGTTAGAACATCACTACTGTAAACATCTTTTTTAACTTTACATATATCCCCCCCTCCCTAACCTTGGATACTTATAAAACAGTTCATGGAGATTTTTATTTTTGACACAATAAAGTTTGCAGTTATCCTAAATACATATCCTTGAGAAACTGCAAGGGCTTTGAGAGAAATATTTGTAAATAGGTATATATATATATATAACTACTAGCTGTTACCGCCCGCTTCGCTGGGTATTTCATGATGTTTTATAAATTTTTACTGCTTATGTATAAATTATTGATATCTAAGTCTAGCATTAAGAAATCGATTGTATTGAAAAATATATTTAGACCTGTAACTGTCACTCTTGATAAATAAAAAGGGCAGAACTCATCTAATTTTTATTTCTAAAATCTCTAAAATTGAAGTATAGAATGATGTTTGCTCTTTCGTAACCCAAAAACCAAGTGGATTCCGCAAAACCAATTTTCGCGGTGGATCTCTACTCCGTAAATTAAACATGCAAGCCAAATTTCAAGTCTAAATCAAACAGAAAAAAACAAAAGTTTTACTATCAATATCCCCGTAATCCCGTGTGTGTTGAGAGCCGTTTTCCAAAATAACCTCTCTTAGCGGATTTCAATTCAACAAAAGAAAAATGCAAACCAAATTTCATTATTATAGTCCTTGTAGCTCGAAAAAATGATTTTTTTTGTGTCAATACGTCCCAGTAACCCCTGCACCCTCCGCAGAACTTTATTTACTTAAAATACATTCTTAGTGCATCCCTATTCAACAAAAGAAACATGCTTACAAAATTTCAAGTATATGGGTCTAACAATTAAAAACAGGAATATTTTTCTGTAACTCCTCTTGACCCCTCGCAACCATCCTTAAAGGTCAATTTTCGTTTCACTCTTTGATAGAGGAATTATATTCCATGAAAGAACATGCTTACCAATTTTCAAGCAGGATGATCAAATAGTTTAAAAATGAAATATTTATCGATTACGCTCTTAACTCCCAAATTAAACTTGGTAGTTGATATTCGCAAAACCCATTTGTAGCGTTCTCTACGAAAGGAATCTGCTTATCAAATTCAAGACTGTACGTCTAATAGTTAAAAATGGCGATAATTATCTATAACGCCACTTGAGCCCCCGCAACGCCACTTTGTGTCTGTTTCACAAAACCCATTTTGTAGGGAATTGCACTCTATGAAAGGAATCTGCTTAGCAAAATTTGTGCGTCCAATAAATTAAAAATGCAAAAAAAAAAATTATCAATAACGCCCTTGAACCCCGCAACGCCACCTAGGGTCTATTTTCACAAAACACATTTTCTAGTGTATCTCTATCCTATGAAGAATCTGCTCACCAAATTTCAAGACTGTGCGTCTAATAGTTAAAAATAAAATAATTACTATATCTGTCCTTAACCCTCCGCAACACCCCTTGGGTCAATTTCCCCAAACCCGTTTTGTAACGGATATGTACTCCATAAAAGAAACATTCCTACCAATTTTCAAACAGGTAGGTCAATTAGTTTAAAAACGAAAAAAAATTTATCTATTACGCCCACTTAATCCCCCGCAACGCCACTTAGAGGTCTGTTTTCCCAAAACCTTCTTATAGCTGATCTCTACTCTATGAAAGAAATCTTTTTTCAAATATAAAGACTGTGCGTCTAATAGTTTAAAAATGGAAATAATTATCTATAACGCCCCTTAAGTCCCGGAACGCCACTTGGATGCAATTTTCACGAAACCCATCTTGTATCGTATCTCTACCCTATGAGAGAATCTGCTTACTAAATTTCAAGACTGTACGTCTAATAGTTAAAAAATCGGAATTTATAACGCCCCTTAAACCCCCCACCCCGCAACACCCCTTGGGGTCAATTTTTTAAAAACCCATTTTGTAGCGGATATTTACTCCATGAAAGAAACTTACCAACCAATTTTCAAGCAGGTAGGTGAAGTAGTTTAAAAACGGATATATTTATCTATTACGCCTCTTAATCCCCTGCAACGCCACTTAGAAGTCTGTTTTCACAAAACCCGTTTTGTAACTGATCATTATTCTACGAAAGGAATCTATTTATCAAATTTAAAGACAGTGCGTCAAATAGTTTAAAAATGAAAATATTTATCTATAACGCCCCCTAAGCCCCTGCAACGCCACTTGGTTGACGATTTTCACCAAACTCATTTTGTAGCGGATCTCTACTGTATGAAAGGAATCTGCTAACCCAATTTCAAAACTGTACATTGAGTAGTTTAAACATGGAAACAATTATTTATAACGCCCCTTATCCCCGTAACGCCCCTTGCGTTTCGTATTTCGGAAAATCCGTTCTTAGCTGATGTCTACTCTATGAAAGGAACATGTCTACCAAATTTCAAGTATGTAGGTTGAATAGTTCCAGAGATATCGTGATTAGTCAGTCAGTCAGTCAGTCAATCAGTCAGTCAGTCAGTGAGTGAGTCGCTTTTCTCCTTTATATATATAGATATAGACAATAACTTCAGTTTAAATCAAAATATATACAGAGTGCATTGTAAATGATCATGCAAAATAAAATATTACATTTATTTTGCTGTATTTTACATGTGAAATTAAATATGTTTATTCACGAATGCACATTAATAATTATCACTTTATAAAGTTTTTGTGAACTGCATTTTGAGAAATATTAAAAAATGTATATAGTTATTTAAAAACTACAGTTTATTTTAGGTGTTTTCCAACATATAAAATCGTGCATACCTATGTATGTCATATCATATGTAACTTATAAAAGTTTATTTTAAAATATGATTAAACTCTTCATTGTTTTATTTAGATATATATTTGTTGTGAATAGATTAGTATGAATCTTAATTTAGAACAAAAAATGATGAAAGTAATTATGTATTATAGAAATTGTCCAAGTCTTAAATAATCCACTGAGAATCTTATCTTTTATAGAAATAAACTATTCATATTTTCTAAAATTATTACGTTAAAAAGTTACAAGTATGGTTGAGTTATTAATTTCTGTTACAGTTTTGTTCATTAGCTTTTCTATTTGTATCCGTTCTGAAAAATAACATATGATAATCAATTAATTAGTATTTCCATATGTCATAATATCAATTCCTATCTTTTCAAAAGACCTTGGGAATTTCACGAGAGAACTAAAAGAGGTTCTTTAACATTAGCCTTTTGAAATTTCTCTGACATTCTCGTTTTGCATTTCTCTCTTTCAAATAAATGTATTTTAATGTTTTGTGTATGCTTTCAACGTGCATATTTGTATTCAAGCCAGATTGTAAAGTATGCCCATGAATTTATACAATTTGCATAGTTTTCAACAAAATTCTTTTGTCA
The DNA here is from genome assembly GCA_019973975.1 of Trichonephila clavata. Taxonomy (NCBI): domain Eukaryota; kingdom Metazoa; phylum Arthropoda; class Arachnida; order Araneae; family Nephilidae; genus Trichonephila; species Trichonephila clavata. The sequence goes on from BMAO01027104.1 coordinate 6,212, forward strand.
TATCATTCTCCAAAACTTCCGTCCCTCCTCAGAGGAATGCAGTAAAATTATCAAACACTGACTGGTCCGCGGAATTAAAGAGGTAGGGAGCACTGATCTAGATGTTCAATTACAACTTAATTATTTTTCCTAAATTATTCAAAAGCCTTATTAATTTCTGAACTGTTACTAATGGAGAATAAATACTTAAATTAACAAATCTGGTATAATGTTTCAAGAAATTATACAGATTGTAATAAATTATTTTAATTCTCCACTGTTAATAATTAAAAATGGCAAGGAAATTACTGGTAACATGAAAGATAAAATAATCTTTCTATAGTTTAGATCTTAAAGATTTGTTCAATTCTATTGACATCAACGATATAATTAAAATACTTTTACAGTTTTATGAAAGTATTATACTCAAGAATGTTTATTATGATCATTCAGGCTAGTATTAAATGAAAATTACTTGTATTATAATAGAAATTACCATCACCAGGTTAAAGGCTGACTTGGCTTAGGGCGGACCAGTTTGTAATATTCTAGTTAATTTATGTTACTAGAAAAAGTTTACACTTTTAAAAAAAAAAAATATTTATATTGATCATATTTTATTTTATTTTCTTCAATATGCAGATATTATCTTTTTGGAATTAATAAATATTTCAAACCTAGTATAATTTTTTTTTCCATGTCATCTTAATCTGATTCTGACAAACAATTACATTGATCAAACTGATTTCCTAGATATTCAAATACTTTTAAAAATTAATTTTATTAGTACTATTAGCTATGACTATAGAGAGACAATTTTAACTTTAATATTATTATAGTACTTCATTGGTGAAATAATATATTTATCAATTTTCAGAAACATTATGAATTACATACAATCTAACAGATTCCAAGCTTAATGTAATTTAGAAAATTTTTTATAACCACAATAAATGCTGTTTAGAACACAAATATCTAATTAATTTTATCTATAGCTATTGGAATAAAAAAATAAATTGTATGAATTAAGTAGAAGTAACGCATTGGAAGATTCTATATTACGCGAAATAATTCTTTCCGTTCCTACCAATTTCGTAAAATTTATTCAACCCATTGTAGAGAAACTGAAGACGCGTAGCTATGCTTGGAATGAATATGGTGAATTGATGAAAGAGAGTGAAATCATCAAAGGTACGAACGTTATTGATTTATTTTCGCATTTGATGAGGAACGGAAAAAAATGGTATGAACCATATGGTTTTGCTGTTTTTTGGAAGGGCATAAAAGAGATAAAAATCCCTATACGATGGATTGGCAACCAAAAGTTAGTGCGAGATCTTGAGTTCGATGAGAGTTCATAGAGGAGGATGAGAACAAAATCGATATCACATCTTTAGAACAAAGTATTACTCCAAGAGGGAAAAAAGAAGAAACAAAGTGGAAAAAGAAAATGGAAAAACTACTATAATCAGTGTATTATGATTTTTCCAATCCAACATTGTTGGGTGGAGTAAAGAAACTGTCAAAAATCTCTAAAGTACCATACGAGAAAGTAAAACGCTGGCTAATGACCCAGGATACGTATTCTTTACATAAACCAGTTCGGTATAAATATTCTCGAAGAGAAACTCTTTCATATGGGATAAATGATTTATGGCAATGTGATTTGGTGGACTTACAACATTTAGCTGTACATAATAGTGGGCTTAAGTTCTTACTCACTATAATTGATGTGTTTTCAAAGTATGCCTATGTTATACCACTTAAAAATAAAACTTCTACTGCTGTAAAGGATGCCTTTGAAATTTAATTGCAGCAGGTTAAGCCTAAGAACATTCAAAGCAACAAAGGCAAGGAATTTTACAATACACAACTCCAAGCTTTATTTAAGAAGTATGGAATTAATCACTATTCAGCAGAAGGGGATCATAAAGCTAGCGTTGTTGAGAGGTTCAACAGAACATTAAAAACTAAAATGTTCAGGGTTTTTACATGCAGAAAATCTTATAAGTATGAGGACGTTTTACAATCTCTAGTGAAGTCGTATAATAACAGCGTACATCTCACAGTATAGGTATGGCACCAGCAAAAGTCACTCGTGATTCAGAACCGTTGATCTTCAAAACATTATAGGGTTATACATTAAAAAACCCGAAAGTGACACTAAATAAGGGAGATTTAGTAAGAATATCGAAAGATAAGAAATCGTTCCGACGAGGATACTTACCAGGTTGGAGTGATGAGGCATTTAAAATCTCGAAAGTATATCCCTCTCATCCAACCACTCGTTTGAGCTTCAGGATCTTAAATCAGAAACTATAAAAGGACGATTCTATGCAGAGGAACTCCAGAAAATTTCGAAGCGTTCGGATGATTATTGGCATGTAGAAAAGGTTCTCAAAACAAAAGGCAGAGGTAGTAAAAAATAGTATTATGTAAAGTGGAAAGGCTTTGATAATCGGTTCAATTCATGGGTAAATGCAGTATGGATGAAGTGAACGATTTTTATGTTACATTACCCAGCAACGCGAGCATGGATTACTTTCCAAAAAATACGCAAGCATCATTTAGAACTAAACTAGCGCGTCCAATAATACTAACCGGTGAATGGGAAGTAGGGTTTATCAGAGATTTTCGTTCCCCGAACCTCTTCTCTCTCTTCTCTGGTTCAACATCGGAAATCATAACAATAAATATTCGATAACATATGAAGAAACTAAAATTGTGGAAAAAGATTATGTTGAACATGAAATCAGAGTGAAAATTGACGAGGGAACTTCAGACAAGGAGGTAATCGATACTGTCGCAAAAAATCAATCAAATATTGTCTTTTGCTATATCAAAACAAACGCTCTATTATTCTTACAATAAGGGATAAAGAAAATTTTACTTATCTCTTATCCTTATGCATAGACCGTCGGTCCAGGGATTTAAAACGGTGGTAAACAAAGTCTTCAAATGAAAATAGATCCAAAGGAGTAGGTAGCCTGTACTTTTTAAATTATTATTTAATAGGACATATCACTTCAACTACACTACACTACACGAATAAAAAGAACATTAATTAATAACAGTTAGATTACATATACTAGAGACTAAAAACTACATAACATTTCCGTTACATCTCTTTTTCCTAATACAACTGACATAAACAAAGTGGCATAGTTCTCACGCGCATGCGTGGATTCAGAGTTCAATGAACCGGAGGGTGAGAGAACGTTTCCAGATATATGAAACGGGGCGAGGGAATGTTACCAGATACAACATCCTCCCACCTTTGAGTTTCTCGAGTTCGAAAAACTCAAACTCGTTCTTTCCGTAGTAGTCCATGTCTGGATCGTAAGTTCTTGGGGCATCCAGTTCAACAGACAATTCCAGGGGTATAAGCCGATCTATGGGGCGGAGAAATTCACCGTTCTTCATCTTCACCTTAGTAAGACGTACATCTCCATCTTTAGAAGGGAACAGTTGAATCACACGAGCTAAAGGCCAGTCTATTTTCTTGTGGTTATCGCTGGAGACAAAAAATATGTCACCAACTTGAACTTGACTATTTTCCTTTTTATGTTTGGATGATTGCCTTAAGTATCCTAAGTATTCTATTCGAAATCTTTTTCTAAATCGTATCTAATCCTTTGTCTATATTTATATCTCTTGTTAAGAGAAATCGAATCTAAATCATTTAAATCAGGAGTTCCGGATTCTTATATATCTCTTAAAAACATGGATGGAGAAAGTGGTGTCAAATCATCTATTTCTTCTGAAATGTATGTCAAAGGTCGGTTGTTAAGGATATTCTCTACATCACAGATAATTGTGTGCATTTCTTCGAAGTTGAAAGTACTTCTTCCAAGAATTTTCCTAAGAATTCCTTTTATCATGCCAATTAATCTTTCCCACCAGCCTCCCACCATGGCGCAGCTGGGGGGTTGAATTTCCAAATAATTTTATGAGCCGTACTGAATTTTGAGATTGTGTTCCAATTGATAGATTTTAATAAATGTTCAGCTCCTGTAAAATTTGTTCCGTTGTCGCAGTAAATTATCGATGGTCTACCTCGACGTGCAATGAATCTTCTTAAGGTTTGTAAGAAGTTATCTGTGGATAAAGATGTAGCCAATTCGAAATGCAGTGCTCTATAAACAGCACAAGTGAAAATCACTAGCCAAACCTTTTGTCCTCCCTTTATGAGTAGAGGGCCAGCATAGTCGATACCAACTATTTCAAAAACACATGCTTCTCTTACACGATCTTCAGGAAGAGGACCTTCAGGGGACATCTTGGGCTTAGCTTCAAATCTTCGACATCTTATACAATTTTTCACTATTTTTCTCACAGTCTTTCTATATTTAAGGATCCAAAAGTCTTCTCTCAAATTACACATTAAAATTTGAACTCCTGCATGTTCTAATAGTAAATGTCTAGAGTGTATGAGTTTTTCTACAATTGCATGATCATGGGGTAATATTATTGGAAATTTAAAGTTTTTGGAATCTTCTCTCAACAAAATGCGAGTTTTTTTCTCTAAGAAGTCCACTTTCATCTTGCCAAGGTTGAAGGGATTTTAAACGTTTATCCTCTATTCCTGTAAAGGCTTCCTTTTGGACTATTTTTAATATAAGTTTTTCTGCTCTATCAAATTCTTCGGAAGTTAGCATTCCTAAAGCTCTCTCTGAGCGTTCTATTCTACAATTATCTAAAAATCTGTATATTAAAGCAAATATTCTTATTAATTTTTCATAAGAAGAGAAACGATCAAAAATTTTCTTGCTATCAGTGTTTATTACACTGATTAATGTTTTTCTTCTTTCCGAATTAATTATTTTCAAAATTAGGTAATTTTTCAGATTTTGGCCATTTATTCATAGTTTTCCGTAACCAAGCAGGTCCCTCCCACCATCGAGATACGCTTAACGCTTCCACATTGCATCCTCGAGAAGGCAGGTCGCTAGGGTTCAACGAACCAGGAACGTAATTCCACCTATCAGGATCACTAAGAATTCTAATTTCTTTCACCCTGTTTCCAACGAATACTGCCCATGGGCCTTCTTTTCTGATCCAGTGCAAGGCATCCATGGAATCAGACCAGTAATATCTCTCTATGTTCTTCAATCTTAAATCATTTGTTACTTCTTTTGTGAGTCTGGCTCCAATACTGCAGGCAATCAATTCAAGTCGAGGAATAGAAATGTTTCTGAGAGGTGCAACTCTCGACCGAGCTTGTACTAGTTGGCATGTGACTTCTGAATCATCCTCAACCCTCAGAAAAACACAAGCAGCATAGGATGTCTTGCAAGCATCACAAAAAGTGTGTAAGGAGACTTTTGCTGGTTCAATTGAAAGATGAGTTAGTCTCCGTGGTATCTTTATTTTTTGCAGGTCAACAATTTGTTTTTTCCATTTGTTGAATTTCTTTGTAATATCATCAGGAAGTTTTGAGTCCCATGAAGCTTTAATTGACCAGCACTCTTGCAAAAGTAATTTTGGAATGAGAGTAACTGGACATGTGAAACCAATAGGATCGAATATTTTATGGGCCAAAGATAAAATTTTCCTTTTGGTAACTGTCTCTTCAATTTCTGATGGACTTCTGTGATCACAAGATAAGGTATCTTCTCGAGTATTCCAGAGAAGTCCTACCACAGGAACATTTTCATTATTTAATTCCACATTGTTTGGATTATCTGAATTTTCAGGATATCTATTGCAACTCCATCCTCGTAGATCAAATTGTGCTGATGATAACAGGTTCTGAGATTCACAACGAAAATATTCTAGTTCTTCTAGAGAGTTAAAACTTGCCAAGCAGTTATCTACATAAAAGGATTCTTTAAGCTGATCGGCAACAGGTTTGATCTCTTCCGGTACGTGATTCAAATGATGAGCAAGGGTTGCAGCTAAAAGAAAAGGGCTACATGTGACGCCGAAGACTACACGACAATGTTTATAGATGATTTCTTTCTCAGGATCACCATCTTTCCACCAAATAAATCTCATGTAATCCCTATCATGTTCATCTAGAGATATCTATAGGAATGCTTTGCGAATATCCGCAGTAGTGCCAATTTTTCCAATTCTAAAACGAGTCAGAACAGAGGGAATAAGTTCAATAAGATTTGGTCCTTTATTGATGCAGTCGTTTAAAGAAAAAGAACCTTTAACATGCGCTGAGGCGTCAAAAACAGGCCTAATTTTTGTAGAAGAATTTTGTTTGATCACTGCTCTATGAGGTAAGTAGTGAACTTGCGCCTCTAGTGTTCTTTTCTTGTCAGGTTCAACCTGTTCTATTATTCCATCTCTTTCCCATTCATTTAAAACTTGTTCGTAGTCTTTAAGATTACCACTGGACTTAAGGGTTTTAATGGTATTTTTTAGACGCTTTTGGGCCAAATCTTTATTATCTGAAATAGCGGGATATTTTTCTAGCCAAGGAATACACACTTTATATCTACCATCACTTTCTCTAATTATAGTTTCTTCAAAATGTTTTAGAATTAGTTCTTGAGCTTCCTCCTTAAACTGCTTTTCACAGGGGTCATTTATACCCAAAGAATCCAAATTCCATAAATCAGTTATTTTTGCTTCACTTACAAAAAGAGAAAGAGTCAAATATGAACTATCCAAATTAATTTCATTTGAAACTTTACCGTGACAGTCCATCCCAAAATAAATTGCATGGCAACTAATCCACATGGAAGTTGTTCAATTTTGCCTGTAAGTATTTTCCCGGCAACATCGGCTCCAGTAATAAATGTATATTATTAACATTTTCTTCATACAAACATTTTCCAGATTTAAAACTTACATCACTCAAAAATATTTTCTTTTCTCTTAATTCTTTAAACAGTAAGCATTATTAATTTTAGGTACGGTCGCACAAATTTTCTTTTATCCATTACCTCAATTTCTATTTCATTTTTTGTATCTAAACTACTCAATTGTGCAGTGTAACGATTATGATATCCAGTTTTTTCCAAGCCTCCAAAAAGTTCATGAGTTACTGTCTCTTTACCTATGCTTTTTAATCCCATTTCGTCCGCAACAAATTTAGAAGTATAACTCTTAGTCGAACCACTGTCTATAATTACACGTACAAAATGATTTAATCCTTTATTGGAAATGCGAACTACGAGAGTTTGCAAATAAATTTCATTGAATGTGGACTGATTAGTTAGAACAGTATTTTCTGATGGCCTTGATTCATCAGCCTTCGGATTAATATTTTTATCGTTTTCTTTTTGCTTATATTTAACAAAACACATCAAAGGGGAATGCTTTCCTGAACAATGACAACATGTTATATTTAGCTTTACAAAACTGAGAAAATATGTTTTTTAGCTCCCAAGCATTTAAAGCAACCTCCTTTCTTTAATAAAATATTTTTTCTTTCATCTAAAGATAAATTATATGCATAATCACAATCAAGACTTTCATGAATGTATGAATCACAAAAAATACAGTTCAACCCTCTTTTATTTTGTTTCCCAATATCCGTAGAAATTAGCTGACTGGCGGAAAATTGTTTGGTTTTGTCTGATTTATGATTTTTTAAAATCTCGCTGTGCTTCGAATGAGGAATTATTAGAGGGGTAGAGGAAGTAGTGAAGCGCCAGCTACTGGAGTCACAACTTATCAGGGCTGCGCGTTCACGTGATCTCAATGAAAGCGAAAGAAAGTTCAATAAATCATTAACATTGGTATACGATTTTTCATTTTGTAACTATTAAATTCTATGAGAATATCCTGTGGCAAAGCTTTCAAAATAGTAGTTCATAATACACTTGATATATTTTCGATGCACAATTCAAGACATTCCAGACTTCTTAATTCCTTAGAAACTTTGTAATAAAATTTTCTAAATGCATTTTGTCATTCGAATGTTTTAAGCGTTTAATATTTAAGATATTACTCATATGAATCTGAATCAATAAATCTTCTCTTGCAAAGCGTTCTTTTAATAAATTAATAGCAGCATCATGTGTTGAATTAAAAATTGAAAATCCGTCTACCGTACTTAGGGTTGTTCCACCTAAGTGGGATTTTAGATAGTTAAATTTATCAACTTTATTCAAATGGACATTTTTAGGAATTGCCGATTCGAAACTGTTCCAGAAATTAAGCCATTGATTTACATCACCATAAAACTTAGGAATACATAATTTAGGCAATTTTATTCGTACACTATTTTCTTCAATATTTACATTAAGTTGGTAGACTTGATTGATTTTCTTAACATCTTGACTGGCATTTGCAGCGAAGTTTGATATATTTTTATTCAATTCATGAATACGTTTGTTAACTTGAAATTTCGTAAGAGTAACTTTATCGTTATATTCTTCAGTTTTTGTATATTCCTCTTCGAATTCTATTTCATCAAATAAGGGTTCTAGTTCTTTTTCTACACATTTAAGAGATTGAAATTTAGTCACTAGTATTTCTAATATTTCTTCTAACTTGTCAACATCTATATGTTCTGTTTCCAAAAAAGTTCGTGTTCTAATTTAGTTACAGCAGTTCTTAGAATACTGCGTTTCCTTTTCAAACAGGCTACTCTATCTTTATCTTCCGACATGTTTACAATTCTAATTTCTTATTTCAGTCATATACTTTCAAGTGAAATAATTTTCTAATACACCCGCTTGAATCCCGGCAGGGATGCCAGATGTCGCAAAAAAATCAATCAAATATTGCCTTTTGCTATATCAAAACAAACGCTCTATTATTCTTACAATAAGGAATAAGGAAAATTTTACTTATCTCTTATCCTTATGCATAGAGCGTTGGTTCAGGTCGGTCCAGGGATTTAAAACGGTGGTAAACAAAGTCTTCAAATGAAAATAGATCCAAAGGAGTAGGTAGCCTGTACTTTTTAAATTATTATTTAATAGGACATATCACTGCAACTACACTACACTACACGAATAAAAAGA
>BMAO01027105.1:0-15936 GCA_019973975.1 Trichonephila clavata
ATGTTGTGAAAGATTAAGTAATGCAGGCTTTGATGGTTACAGGAACAAGATATTTTAATGTTCATGAAGTACCACCAACACAAGGAGACACACACACACACAAATGCATAGTGTAGGAATGAGACATAAAGGAGGGAAAAGGCTTTCCCTGACTCCACGTGTATCCATGGCTCGGGACCATCCGGCGGAACAAGATCTCAGGAAAAACGTTCTCTTTTCCCCCAAGAAAAGTAGCGCCACCTGGCTGTCGTTATTTGTCAAGGGAAGGCAGAGTTTAAATGTAACTGTTACAGAGTTAATTTGTGATTTTATAAATTCATATATTATAACTGTAATTATTTATTGTTTTTCAATTTTATGAAGTTTTATAAGTTATTTTTATAAACTGTACATGATAAGTTTCGCTCAATCAGGATTTTTAATTTTAATACTAAATATTCATTTGGCGATGGTGGGGTTTACGTACATAAAAATGTACAAAATTAATGTCGATTTAGACACTACATGAAAGCTTGAGAAGTTCTAATTTTGAGCAACGATCAAGTGAGAGGGAGAGAGACACTTCAGTTTATACTTCACATGCCTATATCTTACTTCTAGACTTGGAACAGTAAAGATTTTCAGTTCCGTTTAACTTGCAGTGGGTTTTCTTATTCCGCAAGAAAGTTTTTCAATAGATTAGGACTTGAATTCTCAGCTCGATTTAAGTACCACCAACTAAGTAGCACACGGCCATTTAGATACAATGAAAGTGTTACATTTGACAAGTAAAGTGTTTTACATAATAAATTACAGTTTAAAAAAACTAAAAAACATCTTTTTTTGTTAATCGAACTAAGTTGTAACTTAATCTTTTAGTCGTCAAATCTGGAAATGGGATCTGGAATTGAATCCCATTTTCGGGAATCCCAGATTGGGGATGAAATCTGAAAATGGGAAATTGTCAGTCCTGATGATCCTGATTAGGACAATGGAACAAAATTATTAAATTATTGTATTGTCATCGGTCCTGGACAAGTAAGCAAAATTTCGAATTAATCTGACCTTTTAAATTGGGTAAATATTTAGTTCAAAGATTGCTTTATATACAAGTGAAGCTTATAAAAGGGTGTAAAAAGTACAGATTTGTAGAATAAGATTAAAAAGGTAGGATATTTGTAGAAAAGAATGTTAATTTTATTTTATTATAATAGAAATAAAAACAGGTGATATTAAGAGAAACACTGAAATAAAAAAAAATGGGGCATAACTCAGTTGAAAAATACATTTAGCACCGACCCATATATATTTTCACATATTCACACTAAATACTTTCTTGCAACTTAATCTGAACTAAGATGTTGATCAAGTTTGCGAATCAGTCTCTTCCTCAATTTTAATATACAGGGTGGTCCCAAATTCATGTTACAAACTTTACGGGTAGATATAGGACATTGTAACAATCGTTTTTGTTTAGGAATGTATGGGTGGAAGTGACGCGATGATGTGCAAACAGGGGAAATAAAAGAAAAGTAGAGAAATGGATTTATAGGCTGGTTATATTGCGGGCAGGGGCAGTATGTCAGCCACCTTTCAACATGATGCATGTCAGTAGAGGAAAGCGCCGTAAACAGTTGCACTGACGTCTACGATGGGAAACTTTACGTATGCGAAACTGCAGACATGCACTACCTGCACGGCCGTGCAAATGGTAACGTCAGAGCTGCGCTACGAATGTATCACGCGTAGTTTCCCGATCGACGAATGCTAGATAACATCATTTTTTTAGCGGCTACATGTGAAACACGTCGTTCAACGTCACCAGATGTGATGTTGGTCAACCAAAATCTGTATGCAGTCCAAGCCTGGAAGACAGTATCTTCAATGTTGTGGCTGAAAGATCCGAGTCAAGTACAAGAGCTGTTGATCATCACGTAAGTGTGTCCTCAGACCGTTTGTAGAGTATTAAACGAAAATCGGTTATGCCTCTTCCATTTTCAGCGAGTACAAGCTTTTGAATTCGACAGTTTATCTTCGAATACCAGTGGGTGGTACAGCATATGTGCGCTGCATCTAGATTCCATAGTTCATGCGCTGAACTGTTATGAACAGTTATTGTTAACATTACATTTGTCAACGACGCTTTCAATAAAAACATTGTCTTTTCTTTCGTCTCTTATTTTTTTGTGTTTGTGCATCACCCCATCACTTGGGCCCATACATTCCTATACAATAAATGATTGTTATGTTGTACCTGCCCTTAAAGTTTGTACCATGAATTCAGGACCTCCTCATATTTACAGAGACATCGTCATATCTTACGTGATTATTTGAGGACAAAAAAATATTAAATGTGTGCATATTGAAACGTGTAAAAAATGTCACAGAGAGTCAAGCGAGATTAAGTATACTTTTTAGAAAAGGTATAAATTGCATAAAGTAAATAATTATTATATTATGTACTTTATTAAATTACACATAATATGAGTAAGAGAAAAGTTACGCATAAGAATAAAGAAATATACATATTTTTTTTTTGAAAAAAAAAATATTATAAGATATAAATTTTAATATCAGCTAAAAAAAATCGATGAAAAAGGTCTTTTTGATAATGAATAATAAATGACCCTTGGCATATTTTTTGCATTTTCGAAATTCATGAAATTTATTGTATAAATATCATAATATTAATACAAAAAAAAGAAGAAACCAAAAACAGATTGCAACATAGAAATAATTATGCTAGTTAAAATGCATTTTTAATGATAAATTAATTGTTCTCGCACTGGAGATGCAATACGATTTATTGTAGTTGGGAAATGCAATTTTGAGTCGTATTCAGATGAGGAATAATGGCCTCTTATTAAAGTGTAGAATCCTCTTCATCAGCGGTTCTTAAATTCGAACCTCTGGGTGTGCCCAGCGCTGTTCTAGGAGGTCCGCGAAAGTCTCATTTTAATGCTAAGATTTCCTTTTTTTTACCCACTCTGAAAGGCCTCGTAGAAAAAAATTGAAAGACGTGCCCATCTCAGACTAGATCATTAAATTTCAGCCAAATGAAAACTAATAGAACATGTATTTCGATCAAGAAAATTAATTCAGGAGAAGTGTCCAAAATCTTAAGGCTCGTGATGTCAAGTTAATACATAAAGAGGGTCACGGATCGAAAGCTTAAGAATCGCTGCTCTTCATTTCATAAAAATGTTTTTAGAAGAAATCGAGTTTGGAGTTTGCAGCTATTTGGCTATTAAACTATGATTAAACAAAAATGAGTATATTTCACAATTTAAAAAAAAATATTTTACATATCAATTAATTAATGTTTTACATTAAAGTAAATATTGCCAGCTTTATTTTAGTTTATTTAAAGCGATAAATTTAGAGCAGGAAGCAATAACTTTAATTTCACAATCTTAAAATAAAAAACAAAAAATCTGGAAAATTTCATACACTTATAACAAAACTTTGAAACAAAACAAAAAGTGCATTTACTTTTGGAACTATAAAACTTACAGAATACTAGGACAAATATTTTTTTCCCTCCAAGGACAAAATTTTTTTTTTTTTTAAGTAACAAAAAAATTTTATTTTTAAAATTAATTCCAAGAAATAATGCAAAAGTACGAAAGATTCAGAAGCTTATTTTCAGAAGAGAAAGAAAAATTACATTTGTCATGAGTGAGAAAATTTCTTTCTCATAAAGAGGGTGTCCCCCCCCCGGCACTATTTTTGTATTTTTGGAATTTAGCAAGGAATATATGTAAAAAAATTTACCAGTTAAAGAAATATGAATTTCATTTGAAACCTTATTCTGCTTCCACAAGCATTATATAAATGTATGGACTTCACAAGTAATTTCCAACAATTGCCTCAATTTTAGTTTCACTTTTTCACAGTAAGAAAACGAACAGCGATTGAAAATAGTAATGTGTGGTGTAACCACTTCCGCAAATCACGTAGTCTGGGCTACAGATAAGCAGGAAGAAAACGTAATGCGAACATTTTAAATAAAATTATCTCAAGCTTTCTATTTCAAAATAGCTACATAATTTTAAAATACAAACAAGTACTTCTTGGGAATAAGGTAATTCAACAGTAAAGATCATATTCTTTTTTTTATATATATATATAAGCGTTGTTCTCCTACTTCCTTCTTTTTTGACAAAGGCTGCAAGTGAGCTTCAATAGAGTTATTATTCTTTCCATTTTCTGCAAATTTGTTACAAGTTTTTCTTTTAAGAGAAATTCTTGAAATATTGTTTTAAAGGAATTCAGCACAATATTTTACATAAGTGACATATAAATACGGTCTGGATCATACAATGAGGTCCCATATTACTTTAGGCAATACAATATATATTTTCTTAACTGGTTGATTCAAATGACGTTTGAGCTAGAGCCTCACTTTCCTGATTTTAAAAGTACGATATATGAGACTTTGAGTCAGGGGTGACCAACATTTTTGGGAAGAATACCACTATTTAATAAAAAAAAAATATTCGAGCCATTTCTCCAACAAACAAAAAAATATGAAAAGGTTAAAAAATCTTTAAAGTCTTTGAGCAAATAACACATTTTTAACGCAAGTCTAAGTAGTGGAAATTTAAAAATGACATAAGTACTAACTTAGGTTTTATTGCTTATAAACTTTTTATCAGGTTCAATCTGTTAGATTAAAAAAAATGAAAATGAGTAACTTGAAACTTTTAACCACATCATCTACATTAGGATTATTTATTGAAGATGCTATAGTAATCAGTTTGTTTTATATGCATATCAGGCAATTTTTGAGCGATATTTCGATTTTATTATGTTCAAAATAGAAAACATTGGCTTACAATATGTTGTTCCATACCTACAACAATATCTGACAGCCAAATCTTGTAAATTTATAGAATTACTTGTTAGTACAAATATCAAAAATTCAACATAATTCGGGGCACTTACAGTTAAAATAATTTCGCTATATTTGCTTTTCAGTTTAGTATGGTTCTGAACATCAATAATTCGATTTGAGGTGGGTAACAATTAATGTCTTGCAGATAAATTAAAAAAGGATTTCTGGAAAAGAGCATTTTTTTTTTTTATAATCTTGAAAAATATATCAAAACCTAGTACTGAAAGAATCCTGCAAAATGGATCACAACTCGGGGTATTATTAACTTTGATATATATTTCATACATTAATGTGGATGTGTTAACCTTTCTTCGCCAAATCGAGACAAACAAAAGTCCCCCCCCCCCAAAAGAATATATATAACTAATCAGGGTAGGAAAAGTATAATCTTTCCCCCTGTAATCTTAAACATCCCATAATATAGGTAAATTCCATATTCAATCTTCATTCTTGATTAGCAAGCATTCAATGAGCAGTTCACTGTTTTTATCCAGATATTTTAAAATACACTCCCTCAAATTCCAAAATCTCGCGAGTGCACTTCTTTGGAAAGCCAGCGCAAACAACAACCAAGGAGCATTATCAGCATGAATATTTTCTATTGCAATTCAATTAAGTATATTTAAAATAAATTTTGAAGAGGTTTTTTTAGACAACCGCATTTCAATAAAATTATAAAAATTGTTATTTATTATCTTTTTAGTTTTTTAAAAAATGTTTCAATTAGTCTTGGTGTGCCGCAGTCCCAACTCCGCCGTGCCACATTGTAGCAAGCGTGCAGCGGGTTGACCACCACTGATCTAGGTGAATCTTATTTACAAGATTCAGCAAAAAGTTTTGAGAATACAAAAATGTCACAATCGAAGAGTTCTTTCCTCAAATTCTTCATAAAATTGTTAGATGATACGTCACCCATATATATATATGTATATATATATATAAATCATGTCTTTTCCCCCCACCCCTACAGCTAATGTAAAATATACTGTATTAATAACAGTGATGAATTTTTATATCTTCCTAGCATTTTATCCGATTCTCCATCTGACTTTTGTTTTATCTGTTTGTAATTTAGGTTTAAAAAACCACTAAAGAAAAGCATCTCTGGTCGCTTGGGATTACAGCAAATAAAAAAAATTTCTTTTGATTTGGTTATTGGATTAAAGATATCTAATTAGCGTATTTAATTTTTGATTTCGAATGACGTTCGATCGCTAATTGAAAAATCGCTTAAAAATTCAATTTTAAAAAAATGTAAAGCGAATTTTGAGAAAATCTACGTTGATGGCGTCAGTCGGGCTTTGGGGCTCCTAGAAGCCTTGGGTCCCCCGCAGTGCAGGGGTGTACATTACGTCACTGATAGCGGCCTACCTAGGGCCACAGCAGATCGGGTGGACATACTGATTGTCAGATCAGCTGTCCATGGCGCCTGATTCATTGTTATCAACCATCAGACGTGCATCAGACGTTCACCATGACCATTCACCGACGGCTGATAGAGCAAAATTTACGCTCGTACCGACTGCTACGCCACCCGCCAATCACGCCTGCACACTTGTCGAGCCAGATTACAGTAGTGCATGGCTCGATCAGGCTGGAATCATACAGACTGGGGACGTATAGTGTTTAGCGACGAATCCTGCTTCCAACTGTATCCTGACGATCATCGAAGACGTGTGTGGAGACGTGCAGAGTGGCGTGCCTACCCTGCTTTCACTATTGCACGCCACACAGGCCCTCAACCAGGAGTTATGGTCCCGGGTGCCATTTCTTTTGACAGCCGGATCGCTTTGGTCGTCATTAGAGGCACACTTACAGCACAGCGGTACGTTGACGATATTCTGAGAACTGTTTTACTACCGCTCCTTTTGCAGTACCCTGGCTCTTATTTTTCAGCAATATATAATGCCATACCACATACGCACGTGTTGCTATGAGCTGTCTTACAGCTTGTCAAACACTTCCTTAGCCAGCCAGATCACCAGATCTCCCTCCAATCGAGCATGTCTGGGATATGATGGGAAAGCGACTGCATCTACCAGGGAATGTTGATGATCTGGCCCGACATTTGGAGCAAATTTGGCAAGAAATGCAGTAGGAGATCATCAGGAGGGTGCTTTATCACTCTATGCCACGTCGTGTGGCAGCTAGCATCCAGCTAGAAGTAGGTCAACACCTTATTGAACTAGTTCCTTTGTAACTCTGAAATATTCTATTATGTGCATAATCTTTCTACCCACCAATTTTATTTCTATCGGACAACTCTTTCTTGGCGCGTCGTTCTCTTTTTCTTTTTTTTTTGTTGTAGAGTGCATTTAAAGGTAAAATGTTATATACCTCAAAATATTCACAAGAAATTTGTCTTATTTCATTAACAAGAGCGTTAAGACGCTGATGATAATTCGATATTAAGGAGTTGAGGAATCAGATGCAGAATCTTTGAATAATAAGTAATAATTTTTAGTGTCATGACAAATAATAAGCGATCATTCGAAATCAAATAAAATTTCTTTAGAACTGGTAGCTTTATTTCAATATAACATAAGGATTAAATAATAGACATTAACACTGAACAGCGTAAAATCCGGCGTATAACGCACACCGCCGTATAACGCTCCCTATACTTTCAAGCTGCAATTTTTAATTTTTATGTATATTCGCCTATAACGCGCACCCCCTATTTTACTTACACAATGCTTTTAATATTTTGCAGACATTTATTCGAGTATTATTCCATAGCTTTAGAAAAAATGGTATACTTCTGGAACTACAATCCTTTAAGTTCATAAAGAATGTCATATCTTTTAAATAAACAATATTTTGATAGATGTAGAAGTCTAATTTTTTCCCTATACTCATATTTTTTTACTTTAAAACTATACTTTTTATACCCGGCATATAACGCGCACCCGTAAATTTCGATCTTATTTTTTGTGTTAGAAGTGCGCGTTATATGCCGGATTTTACGGTATGTGTTGTATAACAGTTTTTTGATACGATTATGGAAAGAACTTTATGTTCAGCTGAAGTGCATTTTGTCACATAAAATGTAGAGTTACTATATGTCTCAGGTTGAATTATTGTTTTTTGACGTCACACTGCGAAAGAACAAGAAGGATATTGGATAAGGACAGCGTAGTTGGTCAAGCTGGCAATCCACTCTCCAAATTTTTACACCAATGAGGGAACTTTGACCCTCGACAGATTAAACGTGCATCAGCCCTCTCTATACGGTGGGTCTTCAGCAGTGGCGTAACGTACACCCCCGCATCGCTGGGGGGGGGGACAGGGTTCTAGGGGTCCAAAGCCCGACTGCCGCCAAGTACCTACCCTTTGTAAAATCCAATTGGGGGGGGGGGCAAAACCTGATTTTGCAGGGGGGCCCAAATGTTCTCAGTTACGCCACTGGTCTTCAGTGACACCAGCACTCGGACCGACGACAGAAGCAGAATAGGCCAGCGAGTTTACGACTATGACCACTCCGCTACAGTGACCACCGTATGCCTCGGGAGTAAAACTAATGATTTCTATATACGATTCGAATTGGTTTAAATACCTTTTTTCTATTGTCTCAAGAAAAACAGCTGAATATAAAATTTAGCAACATATTATCAAAAAATTTAATGTCACAAAAAGAAAGTATAAGATTAAACATTACAAAATAGAATTCAAAAGATGAACAGTGATAGGAATACTGAGAAAGAAATAGGGAAAAATTTTTTTTTTTGAAATATTTTCAAGTGAATGAATTTATTTTGAACGGATTTGCACGTTATGGAAAAATTCTGTCCTTTTCCCTTGTAGACTCATTAGAGGATATAAATGAAAATTATAGCATGCATTTTATACATAAAATTAAAATACGTTCTTACACAAAAAATCTTTTCAAAACAAACTTATTAGGAAGACATTCCATTTTGAAGGTATAAGTTGGAATTTATGTGAGAATAATTACAACATTTAAACACGAGTAAGAAGAGGAAGACTGAAGTTTTAAACATCAACAATAAGAAATTTGTAGAAATTTCAAAGAATGATCACCGCAAAGTTATGAATTGGGTATAAATGATATGATTTATTTATGTAATGTTCTGCTGAAATCACACCACGAATTTAAAGCTAATTCTGAATTATGATCAAGCAAGACAACATATATGAATACCGGAATAGTGTCTAATGGTTCAACACCGGAACAGTATTTCACTGTACAATTTCACACATCATTTCAAGATTTTGAAGTTTAAATTATAATACATAGAATAACTCCAATCTTGAACATAGTTTTTAATTGAACTCAATGTGTATTTAGCCTCAGCTATCATTTTCGAATTTTGAAAAACTTCATTAAAAATGTATTTATCATTTATAGAGGTTTCAGCTCAACCTTCTTGAACCACAATTCTAGAGAAAACAATGCAATATTTCGCCATGCAAAATTTTTTATCATTATAAAAAGCCACTATGTAATACATTACAGTTTTACATTAGAAGTTAGAGCCACATTACAAAAATAAAACAACAATATCATTTTTAATGAAAAAATATATTGAAAGAGTTAGATGTTCCTTACATTTAAATTAACCGCTTCAATTAGACTGGGCGAGTTATCCATACGAACAGGACAGTAACGTTCTAAAACAATTTTTTTCGAATATACCAGGGGTCGGAAACCTATGGTACGTGTGCCACATGTAGCACGTGGCATAGTTCTCAGTGGCACTCAGCACTACTCTTATAAATTTTCAAGTGTATGGAAGTTGATTCATTTGTAAAGAACCTTATTTGACAAACATCTTCAGAATCATGGGCATTTACGGAATTTCGAAATAATCTGAAAGGTTATTGACAGTAATTATATATAAAGGTTATTTACAGCTAAAGATATATTTACAGCTGTTTTGTAAGTGATTGAATATCATTGCTGGAGAGATCTAATTGTTTGAAGGGGGAGAGGAAATTGTTTAAGTACTCTGCTTTCCGCTTTTGGTTTTATATATCTTAAATAAAAAAAATCCTTCATATGAAAGTCCACAAAGAAATAGTTTAACGACTGAATGCTCAAAATCGTGCCAAATTGAAAATCACAAATTATACCCCTAATTTTGCAAGATGAAAGTAGAACGGTCCAAGCACTGACGTAGCTAGTTCTGAGTGGGCCCTGAATCAAAATTCCATCGGGTCCCTTTTTTAGATATGAGAACCCTGTTAGAGGGAATGTAGTTTCACATGTTGGGGCTCTTGTAGCTTGGGGACCCCGTATCATTGATACGTCGGTAACTACGCCCCTGGGTGCAAGCACTAGGTTCGCGTTAAAATTTTTATTTATCTTATTTTAATAATTCAAGAAAACACTTATTTTTTCGTTATCTATTTCTAACTTCAATAAATATGTTTACAACTAATAATTTTTATTTTGTTGAAGAAAGTAAAAAATTTTATGTTTATTTTTTTGTTAAGTGAGTGATTGAGGATTTTTGGGTTTATTGGCGCAAGAGCCGATTTCGGCTATACTGCGCCAAACATTTTTTTTAATATCTGTGGTCTAGACGGGAAGGGAAAGAAAGAAAGAATTGAATGACAAGAAAGAGGGTCGAAAATAGAGAAGGATCACTAGGGTACCCCGGGTTCGTGAAGCCCGTGTTTATCAAAGACAGTAAACCCCGTGGGAAAAGGAAAAGATCACTAGGGCACCTCGGGATTGTGACACCCGTACTCACCTAAAGAAGGTGAGCCCCCTGAGGGGATTTTTTTTTTGTTAAGAAATATCTTTAAATGATGGGGGGTGGGGGCAAAATTAATATATAATAAAACTTCAAATCTGCATTATTGACCTCTATTCTCTAACTCTTCTTGTATTTCGCGGAAATCTAACTGTTTCAAAAATGTCCTACTGTGTGGCCCGCTGAATCATATTGGTAGATTGGTTTGGCACGCCACAGCAAAAAGGTTGCTGACCAATGAACCTATGTAACAATAGAAGAGATAAACCAAGACTTCGATGGATAGGTGCTGTAGAGGAGGATTGTTTTGTTCTTAAAACTATAAAAGTTGGAAGAGTTTGGTTGCAAGTAGAGTTGGCTGGAAATGTCAGGTTCAGAAAACCTTGGTCCATTCCTGGTCTGTCGCGCCATGGATGATGATGAAAACAGATATTTATATTAATAATCACTTCTAATAATGATTGAAAACATTTCTGCATTCTAAATTTATAGACATTATTCCCACTCATTATACAAGTAAAAATTCTTAAATACGATAAATTATTAAATTATGATATAATATAAATGATCATATACACTAATAGCCATTATCCACCCGCTTCGCTGGGTATTTCGTGATGCTTTATAAATATATATACTGTTAATATATATATATATATATATAAATTATTGATATCCGAGTCCTAGCATTAAGAATTCGATTGTATTGAAAAATATACGTTTTCCTGTAACTCTCGCCTCTTGATAAAAAAAAAGCACTGAACTTCTAATTTGTTTTTTCCCTGATAATCTCTAAAATTGAAGTAGAATGTGTTTGCACTCTTGTAAGTCAATAACCAAGTGGATTTCAGCAAAATCAATTTATAGTGATTCTCTACTCCCCGTAAAATGAACAAGCAAACCAAATTTCAAGCCTAAATCTAATAGAGCAAAAGCGAAATTTTTATTTTTAATATCCCCCGCAGTCCCGTTAAGAGTCGTTCTCCAAAATAACCGTTCTTAGCGGATTTCAATTCAACAAAAGAAAAACGTAAGAGTTTCATTATTATACTCCTCATATTTCGAAAAAAAGGAAATTTTTTTTTGTCAATACGCTTCAGTAATCCCCTGCTTTCCCCAGGATTCGATTTCCGTAAAATCCATTAGTAGTAGATCCCTATTCAACAAAAGAAACATGCTTAACAAATTTCAAGTATGTGGGTCTAACAATTCAAAACAGGAATTTTTTTATAACTCCCCTTGACCCCTCGCAACACCCCTTGGGGTCGATTTTCGAAAAAAAAAAATTTGTAGCGGATGTCAAGTCTAAAAAAGGAATCTGTTTACTTAATTTCTAGACTGTACGTCTAAGAGTTTAAAATTGGAAATGTTTGTCAAAAACGCCCCTTAAGCCCCACAACGCCACTTGAGTCTATTTCACAAAACCTATTGTGTAGCAGATCTCTACTTTATGAAAGGAATCTGCTTACCAAATTTAAAACTGCATAGTTTAAAAATGGGAATAATTATCTAAAACACCCTTTGAGCCCCCCAAACGCCACTTGGTCTACTTTGACAAAACCCATTTTGTAGCGGATCTCTATTCCATAAAAGGAATCTGCTTATCAAATTTCAAGACTGTACGTCGAGTAATTAAAAAACGGAAACTATAACGCCTCTTAAGTCCCCGTAACGGTCCTTGGGGTACGAATTTTGCAAAATCCGCTCTTAGCGGATCTCTCCTCCATGAAAGGAACATGCCTACCATATTCTTAATCTGTAGGTTGAATAGTTCGTAGATATTGTGATGAGTTACTGAGTCACTTTTCTCCTTTATACATATAGATAATAAAATTAAAACTAAAATAGCAAATTTCTCTCGTGATAACAATAGAAATTCAGCTACATTTTGTGTTATAGTTTTCATAGTAAAAAAATTGTGAGATTGTTAGGTAGCAAACCAGAAATAAGAATTTTTAGTTCATTGTAGAATGGTAGACAAAGAAAACCTAACATCTTCAAATTTTTTATCAGAGAAAGTTCTTTTGAAAAAATAAGAGTAAAATTTTAAAAATTTGTTTTTTAACAAATTCTTTCATATTTTTTATCTAATCCATTTTAAAACTGTTACTTATCAAGAAATAACTGAAATTTTTAACATACTTTTTTGGGAAAAGAACAGTTTCAAGATCAAACGGCGTTTACGGAAGAAGCATATTTTTATAATCTTCAAAACCGTTTCTTTTGATTAGAAGGTTTCAAAATAACGAGAGACGAAAATCCTTTTCTGACTGTTGAAAAATCACATGGAAGATAAACCGGAGGTCAACTTGTGTTATCACTTTACTGACAAGTACGGGTGGTGTAAAAACAAAGCACGTTTTTTTTTATCAGCCTTTGTTTATACATATTGCATGAAATTTTCAGAAAATAGTGGATAATTAGTTAAGTAGATTGCATCCTTGTAGATATGAGAAATATTTCACGAAATTGAGGTTAATAAGAATAATGCATTATCTTATTTAAAAAATTTCTGTTGCACGCAATTCTTTCACATTATGCATCTAGTTTTTTTTATTTATTATAATTTTAAAATAAAAATTATCCATCAAGATTCAACAGTTTTCAGCTTTAAAAAGTACACTTAATTGGAAACAAAAATGATCAAACGGTTAGAAATAGTTCTAACGACTTTTGAATATCTTGTTATAAGAAAAGTAAATGTCTTAAGTTTTTTTTGCGATACATTTTATGAGGCATTTATAACAACTTAAGAAAATGCATGCATTTTGGAAACTTATTTCTTACGAAACATCATAAAATGATATTTTTTAATTCTTATTTTATAATGTATTTTAGAGAATTTTGTTTGTTTGCTAGGTTATGAAATAACATGTTTCTGGAGGTACACGAGAACTGCAGTTGTCAAACATCGTAATATTTTTATCCGTTATTGAATAAGAAGAACGACACTTGAATTGATGAAGCAATCCCCCAGCTTTATACAGAACTTAAACGAGATTATTTTAAATCTCAGTTCAATTTCTTCAAATCACGAACGCTATTCATCAATTTAATATACTTTAACTACAGTAAGAAATATTAATTATTTTTGAAACATTTACTTTAAATTATATTAGTGCCGTAACAGGTTCTAAATCAAATAATTTTTTCACTTTTCTACTTATACAAATTAAAATTTCTGAATAAATATTTTGATAAAATTGTTTATTTTGCGTGATATCAAAGTTTATTTTTCTGTCTTTATAAAATCCCATATTCAATTTCAATGGAAACAGACAGAAACGAAGAGAAGAAAACAAATACATTTAAATATATAAGTGAATATACAAACAATGATTCAAATAATTATTTAGATGTCCTTTAATTAATCTCTTTGCCTCTTGATGCAGTGTATAAAAATGTACACTTTACATCACAAACATAAATGCAAAGTTATATTTGAAAATGTACTTAAAAGCAGATGATTTAATTTGGGCATTATTTTCAATTTTAAATAACTTGAATTTAATATATGCTGCTTAAACTATGAGCTATATATATATCAACAATATTGATTTATTTATGCAGTTCAACAAATATGACTAAGAATCTTTGAAATCAAAGTATATAGATTTTGTTATATAATTTATAGGTTCCGACTCTTAAGAAGTTTGGAATGTTTAATGGCTTATAAAATATTTCTAATATAAAAATTTCTTTAAATAATAAATAAAACGATGCACAATTAATAGAATAGTAGAACATAATGGATTTATTTTCAAAGTTGGAGAATAAACTTTAAATCTCATGCAAAAATGGCCTGTAATGATTATTTTATTAAAGATTATTTATTAAAGTCCAATATTATCGAAAATAATCAATAAAATTCATAGGTAAAAAAAGTATGCAAAGTTTTGCACAACGAACAGTTTTAGCCACCAAGAGTTATGTATTGAACAGTGGCTCGAACACACTTTCTAAGTTGGTTACTATGGTCACTTAAGGCCTTATCACACGTACACGTTTGGTGCAATTTTTGTTCCAATTCGTGCAATTTTTACTCCGTTGCCATAGCAATGGCTTCCAAACAACTTTTTGCCAGTAAGCTGAGAAAGTTGCTTGAAATTCCAGCCAATGGGGTTCCGGCGCCCTACGTCATAAACAAGATGGCGGTAACGGTGTAGTTTCGCATCAGATATGGCGTATAATATTTTAATGGTGTACAATATTTTAACGGCGTATAATATTTTAAACAGAATGATGCTCCATTCCTGTTTACCCCCATAAGCAAAAGCGCGAGAAATAAAAGAAATAATATTGGACGGTCGTTTTCGAAGCAGAAAAATTAGCGAGTAATGTCTCAATGTGGAGAAAGAGAGTGGCTGACGTCAGAGCATGTCGTTTTGCTTACGGTAACCCTTCCCCCTCAGATTCGGCGAGAAGTTGGGTGAAAAAATTGCACGGAAACTTTACGTGTGATACCGCCTTTACTGTGTTGGTGCCATTTTGCACTACTTTAAAAAAAGTCAGATACTACAGTTAATTGGTAGCTATAAAACCGCCCCTTGTTGGCTAATATTGCATGAAAAAATATTTTATACATAAAAAGAATTAAAAACACTAATTTTTCATTAAAGTACCAACTTTCTGCAAATAGATAAAATATTTCAGTTATATGATGACCATTTGGCCTGTAACACACAATATTAATTTACCATTAATTTTTCAATATCTTGATCAGTTGAGCTTATTTTTTATCAAAAGAAAAACATGATTTTTCCTCCAAATCATGTTACTTTTCTTTATAAATTCTTTGCGGCATATTATTACCATGGTTTGCATAGAGTAGGGCGCCCTAGCTCAGATATAGTCCCCATCACTTGACCGTGATTTAAATTAAGAGATCTGTCGCCAATAACTTTCCTGTGCTTCAGAGTGCGACAATAATAAACAATCAATCAGGCCATGCGTTATAATAATACTTTTTTCTTTTATCACACGATTTATTAAATATGAAGGATTCTTCTGAAAGGAATCAAAGATAGGATTTCTTAAAAAGGCAGAATATATGCATTGTTTAAAAATGAAAACTAAAATGCTCAAAATTATTCCAGAAGTATGAATACTTCTACTTAGAACAGAATATCATACACTATTAATAAAATTTGTCTTTTTTGTGAGAAAATCTCCATGTATGGATTCTAGAGCCAACCATAATATAGAGGATTTATCCCAATTATTTTTGTACTGAGAATAAAAACAGATCAAGATTGATTCTTTCCCTATCTACAAAATTTTGTTTAATATAGTAAAAAAATAAAGAAATGGTTTTTTTAAATGATAGTGCATTCATTATTT
>BMAO01027106.1:0-40929 GCA_019973975.1 Trichonephila clavata
TGTTGAATGCACAGAGTCAATGTGTCGTTTTAAATCCCTTTGCCGAACGAAGTTTTTTCCACAAATATTGCAAGTAGACATAATGAAGCCCGTAGAACGTTGCTACTCACTACTAAATCTTCAAACCAATTTTGTGTTCTGCTACTCTGTGACGATCAGGCACTGTACATATATTTGACGGAGCGAATGGGCTATTTGAAACATGTTATCAACCCCGTCTGGTATCCTTTTAAACTCCGGGGGGTGGATAGTACACGCCCCTCTTCACTTCTCATTGGTTGGCGCAGTGGAAATCTGCACACGTCACGCTCCGACCCCTTACCACCCGCCGTTTTTCGAGGCGTCAGTCTACAAAGTCAGACAGGGTATGTGAATAGATCAGCAGGGGGGGGGTTTCGTCCTGCCCATTCAAACCACAGACCCACTGACGTAGAGACGAAACAATGAAAGCCACGTGTTTTGCTTCCAAGCTGCTCTAATCCATCAAACTAGGCATGAATAGGGGATCAATGCTACCTTGTCACAATACTATGAGAAAATATTGTACTGAATGGTCTCACTTTTATCTGATAATGAATCAAGTCTTGAAAATGCTGGATACAACATGATATGATTACTGACAGAGAAAGAATAAGATTGAACTTTGTAATGGAAAAGCCTTTCCAACACCTCCTAACGAGGCGAAAAAATTTTCGAAAATGAACGATATAGGAATAAACATTTATTCATTTGAAGAAGATTTAAAAAATTGTCATCAGTGATATAGTGTGTGATAAACATATAGATTTGCTTTACGTAAAAAATGGAGAGTTTGGACATTATTGTTTCATTAAAAGCTTATCTCGACTTGTTTCGAAACAACTCTCAAACATCAACATAAAACGTACGTATTTAAAATAAGTTTAAGTGCTTTGCAAACAGAATACAAACTTCTTCAGCACAAGGAGATGTGTATACATAAAAGTCCTGCAAGAGTAGTAATGCCGTCAGAAACAAGTAAGTTTTAAAAATTTCAACATTGTTTAAAAATACCCTTTGTTGTATATGCGGATTTCGAGTGTGTAACTAGGAAAACTGATACTTGTGGTCCTAATCCAAACTTTTCATTTACTAATATTTATGAAAAACATGTCCCGATAGGTTTTTGTTATTTTATCAGTTATCAAGGGGGGCATTATAAAGATCCAGTAGTATATAGAGGTGCCCCAACAATTTTTATTGAAAAGTTAGAAAAAGATGCAATAGAAATGGATAATATTTATAAAAATCCAAAACCATTATTACCTCTTACCGAATCAGAAAAGCAATTGTATGATAATGCTAAAAATTTTTATGTTTGTGATCAAACCTTTCGCGAAAACAATATCAAGGTTAGGGATCATAACCATGTGACTCAAAAATTTAATGGCCCTTGTTGTAAAAGTTGTAATTTAGCAATGAAAACCCCTAAATTTTTGCCTGTTTTCTTCCATAATCTTTCTGGGTATGACGCCCCTATTTTTATTAAGGAGTTAGGATATGATAAAAAACAAATTAATTTAATTCCGAACACCGAAGAAAAATATACTTCCTTCAGTAAAAATATTTCAAATGATTTTCAGTTAAGGTTTTTAGATTCTTTCAAATTCATGTCTTCTAGTTTGGAAAATTTGATAAACACACTAAAAAAGATGATTTTAAATATATGAAACATTATTTTGATTCAGAAAAAATAGATTTACTTTTAAGAAAAGGAGTTTTTCCGTATGATTATTTTGATAGTTTTGAAAAGTGTAAAGATTCTTGTTTACCACCTATTAGCAAATTTTACAATAAACTAAATGAGGAGCCTATAAGTGTAGAGGATTATAATCATGCATGTAAAGTATTTAATGAATTTCATTTAAATAATCTTGGTGAATACTGTGATTTATATGTGAAAACAGATGTCCAATTGTTAACTTTCGGAAAATATGCATGCAAACTTATAAACTTGACCCCTGTTGCTATTTTACCACCCCAGCTTTATCATGGTATGCTATGCTATTACAACCTAAAGTAGCTATCGAACTGTTCACTGATTACGACATGCTTCTTTTTATAGAAAAGGGTGTAAGAGGAAGTATAAGTCAGTGCTGCCATCGTTATGCTATAGCTAACAACAAATATATGTCTAATTTTAACCCAGATGATGAGATCAAATATTTAATATACCTTGACACAAATAATTTGTACGGTTATGCAATGAGTAAGTATCTACCCTTAAAAGATTTTGTTTGGAGTGATAACAATTTAACCGAACAGGATATTTTTAATTTATCAGATGAATCCGATGTAGGTTACATCTTGGAAGTAGATCTTGAATATCCCTCCGATTTGCATGACAAACATTCAGACTTTGGAGTACTTTTTAACAAAATAGCATACTAAAACATTATAAATGCTCTTTTAGGACTCAATACCAATATATATTACTATTTAACTATCAAAATTTAATATAAATTACCTGAATTTTGCAAAAATCACAATTATAAGTTAAATTTTAGCAATATTTTTGAAAAACTTCAAAGCAGTTAGAGAAAACAGTAATAAACATATATTAGTAAAGGTTTTACGAAAACAAACCAGATGCATTCATCTAGAAAATGTGCTAAAATTGTAATTTTTTATTAAAATTTGAAAATTTTGGATATGATTGAGTAAACCTTATAAGAAATATTACATTTTTTATGAGACCATTATTTAAATAACAAGCAATAACTCAAAAAGTATTCATATAATAAGACATATTTTAGTACATTCTCTAGAAAATAACGTAAATATCAGGTTTAAAAAGTTTCATAGAAATACATTCGTAATATTTGGAGTTATCGGACTCGCCATGATAGATTTTGAGCAATTTAAATGCCCACTTCTGCTAGATCAAAAACCCACACTTCCGTTTTTCTAACTTTATAAAATTGATTGTAACTTGGAAACTTAGAACTTAAGAACTTGTAACTTAGAAACAAAATAAAGTATATTTCGTTAAGTCAAAAGATAGCTCTATATTCAATAAAATAAAAAACAAAAATATCTGTTTTGACTGAATTGGGTCATTTTCAACGTGTTCGGATACCTTAATTTACCTCTAGTGAACAAAAATGTCTTCGGGAAAATGAAAGATGAAAACAAAGGAAATATTATGACAGAAATGTAGGATTAAAATCGAAAATGTATGCCTACAAAACAAACCATAAGATTGAAAAGCGGTTAAAAGGAATTAAAAAACAAACTATAAAAAATAAAATAACATTTGAGGACTACAAAGTCTGTCTTTTTAATCAAAAATTAAAATATGTTGACATGAACTTAATTAGATCCAAATTTCATTCAAATTTTCTATAAAGCAAAACAAACTTGCTCTGTCCTATAAAGATGACAAAAGGTTTATTAATGATGATGGCATTACTACGCTTGCCCATGGACATTGGTCATTGATGAATTTAGACCTATTCGATGAGCAGTAAGACATAAAATCCAATGATGACACAATAATGTGATTTTTGTAATGTAAATAAAAGATTGTAATGTGAAATGGAATGCTGCTTTTGTAAATAAACAACTTACTTTGTATCTTTTTGTGTAATCCTTATACTGAAATCAATTTTACAATTTGTTGTTCTCCTGTAATGTGTATATATATATACGATTGTAATGTAAAACGCAATACAAGATGTTAATTTCTGAATAAACAATTTACTTTGTATCTTTACTGTGTATGTGTAATCATTATACAGAATTAAAATTTACAATTTGTTATTAAAGCAATGTATAATAAATAATTTTTTTTCTATTCAATTAAGAAAAAAAATAATGTAAATAAATGGTTATTGCAATGAATAGTTATACAATTTATACTCTTTGGAAAAGGCAAAGAGTTTGCTTTAATCACATAAACATAAATTTTTCCTTAATTTTATACAAAAAATATTTAAAATATCAGTTATGCTTAACATACTTAGTTAATTTGTTTGAAAGACGTATATTGATATTTATCTTTTAAAATGAAACTATTTCAACATAAATTAAACTAGAAAGCAGTATGAAAAAAAAATTAACACTATAACCGTATATACCCCCCCCCCTCGAATTTTTTCAGATTTATAAAAATAAACTTTTTAAAGCCAAATCTTGTCGGAAACTTATACAAAATATTTATACAGTATTTTTTTTCTTACTTTTGTATGAAATGTATTTAAAATATCATTTACGCTTAAACATTCTGAGATAAAAAAAATTTTAAATATACCCACACTTATTTTTAAAAAGAAAGTATCTCAACATAAATTAAACTAACAAACAATATAAATAAAATTAACTCAAATTAAACATTTAAAAAATCATTTTCTTCAGATTCTCATACTATTCAAAATAATCAGGTGGATGTAACATTTCTCTTACTTCTCTTAAAATATTATCTAGGCAAAGATTTTCCAAAAATTCTTCAGTTACAAAATTTATAAATTCCAATAATAAAAAGTGCTCATTTTTTTTTCAAAAAAAGATTATAAAAAAATATTTAAGAAAACGATTTAAAACATTCCACAGCCATCTTGTAGAATCAAGATCAGACCCGCCGCCTGTGCCTCCACAGGAGGAAAACAACTCAACTTCGCGCCTGCGCCTGTGCCTCCACAGGAGGAAAACAACTCAACTCCGCGCCTGCGCCTGCGCCTTTACCGCGCCTGGCCTGCGGCGCGCCTTTACCGCAGAATCGGCTTTTCTTACCTACTAACCCTTTAAGACCCAACCCGCACGATCGTGTGGGTTGGATATTCTTGTGCGTTTTTGTTCCTGGAATAGTCGTATGAAGAAAAGCCCGAATCGAACGATTGAGTGGATTTACAAAAAGTGTAAAGTATCACTTTTTATCAACAGATAGAGGTTATAGTTCCTATTTTACTTTCATCTGGAAAATCTAGCTTTGTTCTCAAATACAACGAAACCACGTCTTCTTTTTATCTAGTTAAAAAGTAATAATCAATATATTTATAAATATATCATATATTTATTATCAATATATTTATAATTTCTTAGATATACATTTTTATCTTAATGTTTAAATAATTGTAAAATAGTAAAAATATTAATTATACTCTATTAATGTTGCTTGAAGGACTCAGGATTTCGTTACCCGCACGATCGTGTGACTCGGGCGTTATTTTAGTCACTGCAACTGTGTTGTTACTTATGCAGCCTGATCGACAGTAACATCAGATCAAAGCTCACGAAATTCATCGTGGCATGGGGCTAGTGGTACGTCTGTCGTTAGCCGTAGCTTTGAGCGCCATATAGGTGACAGTACGATTTGGCTCGGTGATAACAGTTCAAGGTTTCTGTAGTGCAGATTTGAAGGCTGCGAAAACAATTCCAAAACATGTTGTAAAAAATGCAATGTTTTTTTTCTCTTGTCAAAACCAAAACATGCTTTAAATATTTTCACAATAAACAGGAATACAGGCATTAACTATACATCAATAATCTCCTTATTTGTAACAATTTTGTTGTTGTTGTCGTGCATGACAAAGTGCAAAGATGTGTATAACAAAATAAAGATATAGTCAAATATTGCCAAATGCGTGAATCACTGCCGTGGCAACATCCATGGCACGATCCGAGTATAGGATGTTCATGCTTTAGTCATTGTCTATTTTAAAAAGGATATCAACAATGGAAGGACAACTAAAAAGGTGTTTGGGATCCAGTTGCGTGCCTGGGCAGTGCCTGCATTCCACATATGATCTGGAACCATCGGCAGAATCTTCATGCTCTTAAAATGCTTTGTCCTTAGTCTGGTTATTGTTGTCAACAATTTTGTTAAATTAAGCTTGTTTCCTCCATCAACTTAGAGCTAAAAAATGTAAATTTGGTGACCTGTTTCACAGATAAAGCCCATCCTGCACGATTGTGCGGGTACCGTCTACGTTCCTGGAGTGGAGCGAAATTTTTTTATAATTCACTGGGGTCAATATAGTGTTAATAGCCAGAAAAATTTAATATTTAAGGATTAAAATATTTCGGGTCTTAAAGGGATATGTTCTCTGCGAAAATGACATTGTACAAAGGGTCTATATTGAGTATATTTTAATTTCTTTCAATGTATTTTTAGCAATGTATTATGATCCATCTAGTTTATATAGGCACTACGCAGGCCCGCTTTTCCGCTTAGGCACGCTAGGCACATGCTTAGGGCGCAAAAGATTTGGGGGTGCAAAATATTGGAGGGTGGGTGAAAAAAAAGAGAAAACATTAAAATTACAGAGAACGTACACAGCCGCCTAGTATTTATTAAAAAGGGAGAATTATATTCTCTTTCATTTTGATACCTAAATTATCAAATGTTCGTTTCGTTATCGGCCTAATCTTTATGTAATTTGCTTAAATTGTTCTCAAAACTCGAATTGTTCTCAAACTAGGGAGCACGCCCCCTTTCCCTAGGAGGGCGTAATAACCGTACTTGGGGGGGGGCGAGCATATCGTGAATAATCGAAAATAAGATTTAAAATAATGATCAATTTGATAAAATAATTTATAATTTAAAATAATTGCAAAGTAAAATACATTCTTATATAATAAAAATGAAACACACATTTCCACTGATATAATACACAACACTTATAAATGTGTGAGTACTGCACAAAGTATTTGATAATTAATTTATAAATATTCAATTAAAAATGTTAGTAATTACTAGTGACTCACCTGGGCTTGTCATATACAAAAATTAATATTTATCTTGATTATTAGTGCGGTTTATAATTAAAGTCGTATTGTATTGTAGTCAGGGACGTCTTAAGGCATGGGCCAACTGGGCCCAGGGCCTAGCTTTCGGTGATGCCCTCGTTTCGTTCTCAACCTCGTCGTAATAAGATCGTAATCCGGATAATTTTAATATGGTCAAATATTATTCGCGTACATATTCTCCGAAAAACAGTGAATTTCAAACTGCGTGTCAATTGGCTAAAGTGGCAAGACTGTATTATTATGTGATGATGACTGTCCATGACTGAGTGAATATTAGCGTTGCACTGTTTAGCTACACGAGGGCTTTTAGCGACGCACCTCGTAATTTTGAACCATGGTCAAATGACGAGGGCGACACCTAAACTGGCACCCCCTCTTCTAGCTACCACACCACACCAACGAGAGGATGTTTGAGCTCTCGACATATTTAACGTGCATCACTCCTTTACATGACGGGTCTGTAGTGGTACTGGGCTCGAACTCTAAACATGCCTGCCATGATCCGATACCTTGACCACTTGGCTATCGTGGTCACTTTCTTTTGTGGGGCGGTGCGGAAACCAGCTTTTTCAGTGGGGCGATGCGCAAGCGGGCGCATCTCTTCGAGCCATTCTCGGGGGTCCATGTCATAAACATTATCATATCATAAACATTATATCATAAACATTCCTCCAACTCATTTAGTCGTAATGCGGCTATCGGTTGAGCTAGTTTGTGCCTAGGTTTTTGAGCACCATAAAGTGCGTCATGCACGTTTATTTTTTCAAATCACCGTTTGAACGAGTATTTCACAATGCATGCTGTATACTGTCGACTTTTAAGGATCTCAAGCAGGGCCTACTTTTGCATTCGTGCCCAGGGCCTCAAAAAGTTTTAAGTTGATTGTAGTTTTACCATCAATGTACAATGTAATTGTATTCAATACATTGTTATTCTTAGAAGGGGGCGTGATAAAAATTATGACTGAAAATTGGTTCGCAAATGTTGAAAGTTTGAGAGAAGCACTGCTTTATCGCAATCTACAACTTTTTTTGGTACCATGAATTCCTTTAGATTCTAAGCAAGATATCTGTATATATACACAGGGATGGTGGGTTCAATCCCCCCCCCCTCCTCATAGACCAGCAAATTTTTAATCTTTAGCATAAAGAATACGCCTTAGCACTTTATATCTCTCTTTTTTTTAATTTAAGCCTACCCATAAAAAAATTATGTGTACGCCCACGCTCCAGTTTACTAGCTTTATTATAAAATTATCTTGTCAATCAGATTCTTAAGTCCAAGGTGCTAAATATTTTGTACATGTTTGCCTTTTAACTCTGTGCTTTAAGAGACGTTTGCAACTCTTCAGATTTCTCCCTTTTTGTGTTATTAAAAATTAAATATGTTTATGATAAAATATGTGTGCGATGATTCGTGCACGAAAAATAAGATATCTCTAAGCCAATCCAATAAAATTCACTGAAATTTGTAATGTTACGAGCCCTTTACAGTGTAACAAACCACAAGTTTAAAAATAGTTACACTTAATCACATTTTACAGCCATTTTTAACTTAGAACATAAAGTAATTTTGACAAAAAATTGTTAACGTTAGTTTGAATGTTTGTAAAATAACTATTTCTTGAAATATTTTTTACCCTGAGATTTGCGACACTTCAGATAGATCAAGAGGTATATTAATGGAATTAAAATTACACTATGTAGAATCTATTTTTATTTATGCTGTTTTCTTAACATGATGAAAATTTTCTAAACTTTTATAAAAATAATATTTTTTCTAAAACAAGGAGTGATACATGTTATTTATTTAATATATGGAAGTGGAAAAAATAACAACAACAAGAGGAACCTTTTCCTAAATCTGAAAAAACAAGTTGGAAAGTACGTTCCCAAATTTAGAAGTCTCAATGAGGATTTACTTCACTCTTCCTGTGACAAACTGCACAGCAGAGAGAGGTTTTTCTGCCCTTAAGAGAATTAAGATGGACATAAGAATTGCTATGGAAAATGAAAATCTTAATGGTTTTATGTTGCTATGCGCTCAAAATGATATAACAATATCGTTAATGTTCTTTCAATGATGAAAGCTCGAAGAAAACCTGTGTTCGATTAGTACTATGACTGTAACTCAACTGTCAGGATGTCAAAATTAAAAAATAGTAAGATAATTAACAAGTTGAAGATAAGCAAGTTAAAAAGTTGATAATTAATAAGTTAATACAATAATGTATACTCTATACTGAAATTCAATTCGATTTTATTAATTTACAGTACTTATTTACTAAAGGATGGGGGGGGGGATTGTGATTCCGAAAGCTAAGAAATGAACCAGAGTGACCAAACCATATCACTCACTTTCCTTACAACTGTCGATTGCCAGTCTGGGACACGGCGGGTCCATAGGTGGTGGATAATGGAAGAGTTCTTCATTAAGAAGGCAAAGAAAGGGAAAAGAGTAAAAGAGTTCTTAAATATTGCCACCCGAAGTAAAACTGGCAAGGTTAGAGCTGAAGGAGAAAAGGGAGGAGGGGGTGCTCTGGAAATAGTGGTAAGGGGCGCAACAATTTGAAGTGCCTAGGGCGTTGAGGAGGTTAAAAACGGCCCTGGCACTAGGTATTAAATTATCTAATAAATTAAATTTGATTTTAAGTCTGGTGGAGGGCATAATCATTTTGTTGATGATCCTAGTGTTCAGAATAACCTCCATATATACATTCAATGTTCAACCAAATTTCATTGCTTGCTGTGGTAAAAATTTTCGTTCATTTTTCTTCTTTATTTTGTAGTCTCCAATCCAACTTTTCGATATATCTTCGAAGATTGAAAGATTTTTGAATCTAACAATCTTTATACCAAAGGCACACCCAAATTTCTTAATTATTGGTTAATTTCTTTCGGCAGATTCACAAGTCGATTGAATTGAATATTATTCAGTCATGCAGATTAGTAGACGAGCGAAGCTCATTCCAAGATCGATGCATTTTTATTGAAATTATGAGGCTTTTAATTTTTATTCTCTAGTTAATTATTCATACATATTTTTCAGTATAAACCAATGAAGTAAAATATTAAAGCAAATAAATCATACTCGCATTGGCAAAAGTACCGTATTGACTCACTTTTTGTTGACCAAGTGTGATTCTGGAGATGGCATTCAACTATAATAAAATTAATGTTCCGTAAGAAATATCTTCACGCAGAAACACAGAATGTAATCTGTGTTTCTAATCATTGATTATAAATTTTGTGGACAAGGAATTATAAACAAAATATATTAGTATTGAAAGCTACACAAAAAATGTCATTTTTCAGTGTCATTGAAATGCATATTAAATCGGATTGACAACAGAATGAAATAGAGATTTTTGCTATTATTATTTATTTATGATGTAATTTTTAATATAAATAAAAATAATTGATTTTTTTTCAATGATCTTAAATTAAGAAGAATTTTGAAAGAAAAATTGTAGCAATAATTTTTTGAATTGTTATTTAGTTACCAGTATCTGGCAATAGTGTTAAATCGCCATTTTCTGCATAATGTCTTGGCATTCATTATTCTTACAAATGCCGGAAGAATCATAATTGTTAACGAATTTGATTTAAAATATTGGGGAAATTGAATTTCCCCATAATGGCAGGTAATACTGTTTTGGATCCAGAAGCATTATTATTAAATTTTAGTGTATTTTTCTTAGTGTACTGATTGAATGAACAAGTCAGTTATGTCAATAAATAGCATCATAATATTAAGTAGTGTGCTGATACATTATGTTTCATAGAAGCATTAAAATTTATTAATCGATTCTATGTTTGTTTGTTTCAGGAAATGGTGATATTCAGTGGTGTTTTTCGCAGGTCAAAGGCACTCTTGATGATGAGATAACAGAAGGTAAGACGATTCTATGATTTAACGTCCATCTATGTTTTAATGTTGAAAATATCGGTGTGGTTTGTGAATAAATATGCATCCAAAAATTACTGTTTGATTCTGCATCCTCTTTACATTCTAATGAAGATCGAAAATATGAAACTTCAAGTGTTATATATATCTGCTGGAAAAATTTGAAAAGATATACTTGAGTGATGATTTTTTTTATTAAATTTATAATATGTTTGTTTCTCGTCATAAAGCATAGTGTGTCAATGCTAAATTGCTGGAAAGATCTAAGCATAGCTAATCATTGGTCATTTTTTGGAATGAATTATGTAACTTATGCCAAAATACATTTGTAGCATGAAGGATTTTAAAAGCTTGAGTAAAGTTGTTATTCATCATTATAGTTATGATTTTCGTAACAGTGAAACATTGGATGTGTATATATTTATGTAAATTTATATATGTAATTGTAACAATCTGATCATTTGCTAGTCAAGGCTTAGCATATCCTTTTTTTTTGTTGCTATTTTAAGAATTAGTGATTGTTTTTAAATGATATATTGGTGGTTAATTATATTTGTAGGATTTTATTATAAGTAGTACTCTCCATATAATGAAATTTGGTAAAGATTTGTATTTGATCTTCTAGTTATATCAGTAATTTTTTGTTCTATGGTTTAACATTGTACTGTCATTTACATGTTCAAATGAATGAGAGCCTATTCTGTACTAGTAAAATTTGATGAAATACACTTTGTCAAAATATTTTTTCTTTTTAACTTATAACTTATGTGTAAAATCACAGCTTAGTCCACTTTTTTGATGACCAAGAAAAAAAATGCTGCCGACCAACAATTTATTTTTCTGTATTGGACATTTTGTAATATGTGGACCGAAAATTGTTAAATTGGTGATAAATAAAAGTTGAAATTATAATAGAATTCCACTGAAGATTTTTTCATTACAATTAAATTGTTATTCATTTATGTTTTTGTGGGATTTGTTTTAAATAAATCTTTAAAATGTAACATTTTATGTTGTAAATCGCAATTTATTTTTTTTATAAAATGAATTTGAAATACAGTTAGACTTCTATTTTAACAAGGGTTAAAGTGTAGTATTGAGGGTGGGGCTTGGCGATGTCAATTTCTTATGGCAGCCAAAATCAATTGCCAAGCTACTTCATTTTGCGATAGGTGTCCGCTAGCCAGAGTGAATTCATTATCTCACCATGATATCTATATAAACATTGCCAAATCCAAAGCCCCCCCCCCCCATACTACACTTGAGCCTAACAAAGTTGCTTAATCCCCCCAAAAGTTTGCTGTCTGGAAAATTCATTAAACAGATTCATTTTTTAATGTTATTGATTCCAGGAAAAAGTTTGTAAACAGAGGTTCAACAGTATTTCAAATTTAACAGGATCTATCAATTGGTTCAAAAGTAAAGGCTCCGCTGTCATCTCGTAAAAAGTTGATTTTCTCTGTGTAACCAATTTAAATGGAAAAGAGTTGTGGACTTGCCCTTTTGTAAATAGCTGTTGGCAAAATTACCATGTTGCTTTTTGTGTATTATAGTGTTCTTGGTTTAAATTGATTTAAATATTTTGGTTAAAGTTTCCAAAATTTGCAATGAGAGTCCTACCATTTGGTACTGTTTGTGTGTGTGTGTGTATTTTCTTGGCAGTTTAATGAGGATTTTTCTTGGGTGCCTATATGATAAAAACTTATTTGCAAAAATAATGTTTTCTATATTTCATGATGGGGGGGGGGCTTAGGAGAATTATAGTTTACTGAAGAAAAGTGTAGAATTGCCCACACTGCTAGGCACGATTTTAAAATACGCCACCTGGCATGCTTTTACATGTTAAATCTCTTTCACAGCTCCGAAATCAGCCCCATTTCCACAATTGGCACACTCATCAATCTTGGGAAAAGTGCATAAAAAAGCTAAATAAGCAGGTGATTCTGCACTTACAAAAAGATTTTCCCCTTATTGTTCCAAGTGTGCTTTTATGGTGATAATAGGTTTTATTTTATCTGTTAAGTTTTTTAATTATTACAATCCTTTAAATTTTTGCGCTCTATAGTATGCACATTTCTCTGTAAAATATATTAACAGTATTGTTGATCTTATTGATGAATGTCAAATACATCTGAATATGTTTTATAAGTTTTTAAAAGTATTGC
Source organism: Trichonephila clavata (assembly GCA_019973975.1). Classification (NCBI taxonomy): domain Eukaryota; kingdom Metazoa; phylum Arthropoda; class Arachnida; order Araneae; family Nephilidae; genus Trichonephila; species Trichonephila clavata. The sequence continues at coordinate 12,837 of BMAO01027106.1, forward strand.
TATTTTTTCCCCTTGTACATTTTGCTGTAATTTTAACATGCATTGGCAGATTATTGTGAAAAGAATTATAGACTCGAAAAAGAAAAGAATCCTTTCATTAAATCAAAGGCATCAAGAAAAAGGACAAGTGTATTGTATGGCTTATTTAGTGTAGACATATGAAACAGCCTTGGCAAAATTACTTTGAAAATGTGACTTAAAAAATAATTACATGCTTTATATATTACCAATTTATTTACTGGAAATAGTATGAAAAAGAATTTATTTTTCTACTTTTCGTAGCAATTGCTGTTTTCTTAAAAAGCTTGATAAGAATGGTAGGCATGTACGGTTGAGAACAAAATGAAAATTGAAGTTTTTGCATCAGTAACATGATAATATTTTCAATTTCAGTTAATTTTGGTGGTACACTTAAGATTATTTTAGCTGTGCACAATATATTGGTGCCTTTTTAAAATTTGACTCTCACCAAGAACCTCTCCTTTTATTTATTAAATCCTTTATTTTTTTTACTTCTGTTTACAAATTTTGTCAATTTTTGTTAGTAACTTATCAAAAGAGCGAGAAACATGTGTATATAACATTTTTTTTTAAATCTTAGGATTAATATAAAATTATACTGATTTTAAACAATAATAAATGCTTTGAAAAAAAGAATTGCAAGTTGCAAGACTTAATAATTAGTCTTAATTATAGGTAGCTTAAAAACTATTTTAATCTCGGTTCCAGAAATGCTTCTAAAATAAAATTATACTGATTTTAAACAATAATAAATGCTTTGAAAAAAAGAGTTGCAAGACTTAATAATTAGTCTTAATTATAGGTAGCTTAAAAACTATTTTAATCTCGGTTCAAGAAATGCTTCTAAATGTGTCTCAAATTCATATGCCAAATAGGATTGAGTAAAATCATTAAGCAAACGAGCTAAAATTGGTGACATATTCTTAACAACACTCATGACTTATTATAATTAACAAATTATCCACAGCATTTTCTTCTATCTTTACAATCAAAGAATGTGTAGATCAGTTAAGACCAACAATAAAAAGTATTTTCAAAGAATAAGTAAATTATTGCGACATAAAAGAAATCAAACTATTGATACTTAGTGCCGAAGTGGAAAGTATCAATTGGTAGAGATTTTAACCGAAAAGAACCATAGGGCTTGTTTTAGATTCTTCTCCACCTATAGTAATTTTACATGCATTTTAAAATTAAAAATAATTTCTTCATGCAATAAGGGTCTTACAAAGCAAAAGTATTAACATTATTAATATCAGAGATATACTTACTTAGGAAGAATGCGAAACATATTAAGTGTATTATTTGTTAAAACATGATAAATTTAGTGATATTTCACATTTCTTTGATTATATTCAATGCAATGAAGTTAGATTTTCATATTTATTATAACATTTTTATTTTAGGTAAAATATTTCGAAGATTTTACACTGCTTTTATGAAGATAAAAATTACATTTAAAATTTATTATAAATCCTGCCCAAACTTTTAAAGTGGTAATGGATAATATTTATTTGAAGGTTATAATGGTTGTATAATATTCTAATCAGTTTAATATTTGGTGATATTTTACTTGGCAAAAGAAAATGCATCAATAGTTTAAAATTATTTTTGTTTGAAATACGGAAGAAATTCTGAAAACATTCTCTTTGTAGCGGATATTATTTCTTGTGTGGAATTCAATCATGATGGAAATCTCTTAGCTACTGGTGACAAAGGTGGGCGTGTTGTTATTTTTCAAAGAGATCCTCTGGTAAGCTTAAGTCCTTTGACTTATTTGCAGAGAACTTGTTCAACATGAATCTTGTGCTAATTTTTATATTATCTTTCAGTCTAAACTATCTGTTCCAAAACGAGGTGAATACAATGTTTACAGTACTTTCCAAAGTCATGAGCCTGAGTTTGACTATCTTAAAAGTTTAGAAATTGAAGAAAAAATTAATAAAATTAGGTGGCTGAAACGAAAAAATCCTGCTCATTTTCTACTCTCAACAAATGGTGAGTTTGAATTTCCTTTACTTTTTGTTTTGTGGTTTTATTACTTATCAATGAATTTATTTATTACCCTATTAAATATACTTGTTGACTACCATGCTACTTTTCATGATTCCAAAATGATGTACAAATTATCTGTGATACAAATATTGTAAAATCATTATACTATAAATTAATGTACTATAAATTTCATTGTAGCTGCACAGATATCATAAACAAATATACTAATAGATAACTTGCAGAGTTGGTATAATTACTAAACAATGATTAAAAATTATGAGATTTGTTGTCATTAGTTTTTATGTTGCTGTAGGAAACATTAATCCAAAATTTTTAATTAAATGAAGTATATTTGCATGACTGAAATACTTAAGCATCAAAATCAAATAGAAAATTATACTTGAAAGCACACATTTAAATGTTTTTTTTTATTTCAGTGATTATTAATTAATGTTGAGGTACACATTTACTGTACGGTCACCCTTGGCGCGATTTTTTTCTTTGGCGATAAACATTTTAATATGGCAACCCCTCATCCAACCCAACAAGAAATTGCTGTCCGACAAGTAATTACAGTAACCCTATTGGTCAACGGAATTTAGCCTGGTCAAGAGAGTTTAGCCACCATTACTTAAGTTTCGTTTGACCACGTTGCATGTGTGCTTTTTTTTTAATCTTCAGCTCTCGCGTTCTTTTTGTGAAATGTTTGTTATGGCTGCATGGGGGAATGTCCGAGGTAAATGCGAGAATGTTTTGTGAGAATGATGTAATGTGGTATGATGAGAATGTTAATTTAAGGTATTTGTTTGGATTATAAAAGGGAAGGAAACGTTTGAATTTTGTATGAAAGCGGGTTTCATTGCGGATAGATATGAGTGTTGTAAATGTGGCAAGGATATGAAATTGGTTGAAAAGCACGATATAAGCGGAGGTGTAAATCTAAGGTGAAAGGACAAATGCATGACGTCAAAAGGAGAGTGAGAAAGGTTTTTTTTTTTTAATTGAATCGAATGACATTTTAGTTCAGGTTTATTTGTGGGTTAGTCAGAGTAATTTTGATTTTAATATGAAAGAGAGTAAATGTTCTTCTAAGACTGTGTGATTATCGTTTTCAGTGATTTGGCCGCCATTTTTATTGCACAGGCAACATTTTCACTACGCTGTTTTCTTTAAATCTCGTTCGTAGAAGTCACCATTTTGGCGAGATTTTGAAAAAGTCGCCAAGGGTGACCGTACAGTAAATGTTTACCAATGTTGACATTACTGGTATTTCAAAAGATATTAATATTGTCATTCCGGTTTTTAATATTGTTATTTGAAGTATTACTCATTTTAACATATTGCAAGATTTCTTGAACAGACACAGAGAAAATATTTTTCACAGTGTAAATTAATTATTGAGAAATAACTGGAAAACATGAAAAGGAAAACTAAAATTTTTAAATAAGTAAAATAAATGTTTGTTTTGCCTTTATTTTCATCCCTGGCATTCTCATACACTGTACTTTGTAAACACATTATAATTACAATCAAATGTATTTAGGGTAATTTTTCTGTCTGACTGTAGATAAAACCATCAAGTTATGGAAAGTGTCTGAACGTGACAAGCGAATTGATGGTTACAACCTGAAGGATGATGCTGGTCACCTGAAGGATCCATTATCAGTAACAAGCCTGCGAGTACCCATCGTACGGCCCATGGAGCTCATGGTGGAGGCAAGCCCTCGGAGGATTTTTGCCAATGCCCATACCTACCACATCAACTCCATCTCTGTCAACAGCGACCAAGAGACTTACTTATCTGCGGATGATTTACGCATCAATTTGTGGCATCTAGAGATTACGGACCAAAGTTTTAGTATCCTTTTGTCATTTTTAAAAAGAGGATCAAAACAAAAGCTAAATAAAGTGGGAAATGTACCATTGAAAATTTTAAAAAAACTTGTGTGGGTAGTGTCATAACTGCATATATAGCTAGTACTGTGGTTGTTGTTAGTCTGCTTTTTCAATTATCAGTATGGTTAAAACTTCTGATTTAGACATCTTCAGTAGTGACAAGTAGTAGATGCCAAAGTATGGGCTGTTCAGTTTTTGAAATCATCAAAGAACTGGTATTTTCAAGGTCGATAGTTTACATGGGGGGGGGGGCTAAAGTAATTAGGCAAATTGTAAAGGACAGTTTGGCTTGAATAAGTATGTGAAATGGCTTTATATGTATAGTGCATAGCCAGCAAAGCCTAACATTAGCTCAAATTACCCCCAACTGAATCAGCACCATTTGTAGTCAGTATATAAACTTGAGAAAAGCTCACATCACCATAAAAATTTTGGAAGTCAGACATCCATGAGAGTACAGTTGTTCAATGCATACTATTAAATTGTATACCTTGCCTCAAAACGAAAACAGTGAAGGGACTATATAGACTGGAAATAAGTAGCATGAGAATTCTCAATTCTACTACTTCATGTTGAAGGGCGGCTGGCAATTTGGCATCAGGCTCATGGTTGGTTCAGCATTCTTCTGACTTCTCTATCATGAATCGGCCACCTAAAAACTCTGACTTGAATCTTATTGAGCTCTTAAAGGTTGTTTTTAAGAAAGGTGTATTAACACAACATTAATGACCCTTTCTGAATTACAGATACATCTAGCAATATTTGGTAAACCATTCCTATGGTACACTTCTGCAGACTTGATGAATATACGCAACGTCATATGGCAGCCATTATGCAGACCAAAGAAGGCCCAACTAGTTTACTTGCTATCCCTAATTTAATGGAGCTGCTGTAGCCTAGTGGTCAAGGTAATGGACTCGTGACCTGCATGTCATGAATTTGAGCCTAGTACCACTGACAATCTGCCGTGTAAGGGAGCGATGCACGTTAAATCAGTTGACAGCTCAACGTCCTCCCATTGGTGTTATGTGGTAGTTAAGAAAAGGGTACCAGCTTAGGTGTTCTCCTCGTCACTTGACCATGGTTCAAAATTATGAGGTCTATCGCCAAAAAACCCTTCTGTAGCTGCTCATGCACCCTAACTTAATGGCTCTCCAGAGTGTGTTTTTGGTGCATTTATTTTGTTATTCCTTATGGGGGGGGGGACTCATTCATGCTTTAGACAAATTTGATGAAAGCCTTAACAATGGAAAAAACGTAGGTTATAAATTTTATTTATCTTTAACGGGATATAATGAAAAGTAAAAGTTGATATCTTTCATTGAGGGAGAGTTGAAGGATTGGAATATAACTTGTGGTTGAGATTGTAAAGTGTCCAGCGGTAATGTTTTCAACATCTTTCATGCTTTCATCCTAATTCTCTCAAAAACCCATCATGTGAGAAAATGGAGATTGTGGCATGTTATAAGTAGAATAAAATTTGTAATTTGTGCAAAAGTTAGAAGAATGTGATTCTCCAAAATGTGTTATCCTCTATATTTGTCGATTAAAAATTGCGCCCATTGCTTGAAATTGTTGTGTTGGAGTTTTCATAACCTAAGTTGATACTCTTAAATGAACTTGCACCTCCCTTAGAATGTTTTTGCTGAATTACTGCATATATCTTAAGTAGAATTTTTTATTTCACGTCCCAGGTTAAAAAAAAAAACTGCTGTAAAGCAACATCAAAGAAACCAAATTTGTGGAATATGGGAGTAATTAGCTTTAAAGGCAGTCTGTGGATACTAGCTAAGGACAGTTTATCTTAACTTATCTTGGTTATTTTTAACTGTAGTAAATATAAGAAATAATGTACAAAAATAGACTCTTATTATAATTCACTAATTTTTTATGCAATATTTGAATGATTAAATTTGCCCCCCCCCCTTAAGCTTGTAGGTATTTGGAGCAAATTTCTTCATTCAGCCTCAATTTTTTTATTTTTAAAAATCAGTTATAGTAGTAAACTGAAGAAGTTACTCTGCCTAGTCTAAAAAAGGATGACATTTTTCATTTTAATCTTGAATAAATGAAATTTTTTAAAGAACATATCATTTGAATCATAAGAAAAAATTATGTATGAAGTATTAATGTTCCCTTCCTTCCCCTAGATAAAATTTTTTAAAATTGTTTTGTAATCAAAGCACATAAAACAAATTAAAGGGCATAGAACAGGCAAGCATAATTCCTCTTGATTGTGCTATAATGTTCTTTCTAGAGAAGGTTAAATGCATTTTTTAAAAACTTCTGTAGATATGCACGTAATATAACATATTAGATACTTAACTACTTTTCCCAGATATTGTTGACATTAAACCAACCAATATGGAGGAATTAACTGAAGTGATCACTGCAGCTGAATTCCATCCATCACAGTGTAATGTTTTTGTGTATAGTAGTAGTAAAGGTACTATTCGACTTTGTGATATGCGAGCAGCTGCTCTCTGTGATCAGCATGCCAAACGTGAGTAACTTTTAATAGTTTTAGTGCTTTGTTGTATATTTTTACAAACTATAATTTTGTCATAATAGTATGAATTTAAGTACATTATCAAATGCCAAATCTTTTATGCACCTGATTGTTGTATTATATTAAAATTTACATTTGGTTTTTCGTAGTCATTCATTATATTATAAAATGGAGATGTAATTTTTAAAAAATTTATTCTATTGATATAATAAATGTAATACTTATTCATTCTAAGACTAGGGCACCAATAGTTGAAATGAAATTTTATTTTCATAAAAGTATATTAGTTTAACAAATTTGGAGCAAAACGAAGTGAAATTACACCATTTACATAATTTTTCATTTGAAAATAATAATTTCTGTTCTCAAACCTTGAAAAATACTTTAAAAATGCAATTTGTGATTTTTAACCATAAATTATTAAAATAAAAAGGGGTGAGGGACACAAAGCACATGCTCTGATCATTGTAGGAAATGTTTCTGGGATGAACATAGGTGCTTATAGTGTTCATCATATGTTTATTGTGTGCCAAAGATTTCCATGTGGCCCAGTATATAAGGTGCTATTTATTTTGTTTAGTAAATACTTAGTTTTTATGTTTTTGAAATACTTATCAGTATTATTCTTTGTATTTGCTCAAAAGTTTCAGCCTGATTGTTTAATTTATTACTAAATACAAAAAGTAATACTTTGTAAAAGGAAGTGTATATCTTGCATATTGTTGTTGAACTTTTTGCAATTTTCTGCAGGATTACATCTCTTAAAATTTGCAGGACATTTTATTTAGATACTATTGCTAACTTGACTAAAAAAGAAAGTATGGAAATATCTTCCATATTCTGGTCATAAAGAGCTTAATGGCTGACTCAAGTTTCTGATTAATTGCTCCTGTAAAATAAGGTCAAGTAGAGCATAGAAAAAACTTCTGTCACTGTTTATTCTAAATTAAACAATTGTGTAAAAAAATTTTTAGAAAATATTAATCTTCAATTTGTTTTATATTAGAATATCTGTCTTCTCTTGCAGTGTTTGAAGAGCCAGAGGATCCTACCAATAGAAGTTTCTTTTCAGAAATCATCTCTAGTATATCGGATGTGAAATTTAGTAACAATGGACGTTATATAATTTCTAGGGACTATTTATCTGTCAAAGTCTGGGATCTCAACATGGATACCAGGCCTTTAGAGTGCTTCCATGTTCATGAGTATCTACGATCAAAACTATGTAGTTTGTATGAAAATGACTGTATTTTCGACAAATTCGAATGCTGCTGGAATGGTTCTGATAGGTAAGGACTAACATTGAAGTTTCAAGTCTAAAAATTTTAAGGATGAAATGTCTACAATCATTGATGTTTTTTTTGTGTTGGTTTTGTTTAATGATAATTCTAAAGTGTCAAGAATATCAAATTTCACTGATAGCTCATTGCATTCAATGTCTTGATTGCATTCATCCATTTGGGTCATGTTGATGTTCTCCAGGTGGGATATTTGAAATGAAAATGTTAACTTCTGGACCTGACTTTGATTCATATATCATGATCTTGCTTGCTAAGAGCTCATTGTTTGACCCTTAAATATTTTTTATTGCACATGCTTTCTAATTGTAATTTTCCTCGGAATTTGAAGGGTAAAAAAAGATTTTCTAGAATGCAATTTTGAAAATGTATTCTAGTGTGTTAATTTAGCTGGTGGGTATAAATGAATTTCAGTGGAGGGTAATTTTTTTGCTTGGTGAATGATGTTTTTTAACTTAAGAGCTTGTACATGAGTAAAGCTTGGCTCATATGTTAACCTTTAACTACTAATGATAGATTTTGTGATGCAACTGCTGCAGTGCTGTCTACAAGAATGGCTTGAATGAAAATAAGATAAAACTCGTTCTAGTTTTTAAATGAAACCATATCATTTTTCTAATTAAGGAAATTAGTAAAAAATTCTCGGAATTAGAATTATTGGAAAAATTACAAATATACAGTGTAGAAAAATTGAACATAATTGCTTAAATTTTCAAAATAATTATTCTGCATAAGTCAAAGTGCATCATTGTGATTATCAGTATATAAAGGCTTGGTGGTTTTTTGTATCCTGTACATTTGCTGATATGGTGTTTTCTTTTATGGCAACACAAGATTTTTGATAACAAGATTTTTCTTCACATCCATAAAAATCTTGCCAGTTATTCACCATATATTAATTTTTCTCTTTATTTAATATAAGCTGAGCATTTTTTTAAAAAATATTGATAAATTTTAGTTAGACAAAAAATTGTAATGCTGACATTCGCGTATGCACTTACTCTCAATGAACTGCTGTAATATGGTATGCTAGATTACTGAATGAAAAATGATGTATGTTAAATCTCATTTTCAGGAATAATTTTTCATATATGATTTTGAAAACAATCAAAAAGAAAATACAGAATAACATCGGTCAATTTATTTACAATTTTAAGGGATGGAAATACTAATGAATTAAATGTTTAGGGTCTCACAAAACAGTGGTTAAAAATTAAATTAGTCTTTAATTAGTTGCTAAAATACAATTAAAATCAGTTGTAATATGTTTTAAATTTTTAAGAATTGACTATTTCTTTATCAAAAATTTTAATAGGTATTGAAAATCTTTCTACTACAATCTGTTTTGCTACCAGAATTCTATGTTAGGATTATCTAGAAAAATTTGAGTGAATTAGTTGTGCTCAAAATTTTAAAAAATTGCTTTGTTAGTAACAAATTTCTGGAAGATATCTTCGAGATGTTTAGAAAATCATGTATTTTATTCGTAAATTATCTACACATAGTTTATACGAAACAATGAATAAGACAATCTTATTTTTGTGATTCTGTCTTTATTATTATTTTAACTATACTGTACATTATGGAAGTTAAAATATATTTCATACCTATAATTTTTTAAAAAATTGCAACTTGCTTGAAAATGAATTCATTTTTTAATTTGTTTTTATAGTTCTGATAGCTTTTTCTCTTACTGTAAAAGAAACTTTTTTTTCTAATTCACAAAATTGTCCCAGTGTTTTTCAACTTCTAATGTAATTACTTAAAATTCTAAAAGTTTTTATTAAAATTTAATTTACCGGTGAATATATAAGTAGTTTTTTTTTATTGATTCTTCTTTTATCAATTAAAACATTCATTGGGAAATATCTTTATTAAAAAGTTAAAATCTGACTTTTAAAAATGGAATTTTGAGATGTTTTATTAACTCTTATGCTGGTAAAAATTGTATCTATAATACAATGGGATTCCGTTAAAGTCAGCCCAGACAGACAAAAAAAAGTCACAAAAAAAAGCATGATTTTGTTCAGCTGGGTAAGAAACTTCTCCCTCTGAGACTTTACTTATTTATTGAGACTGTAACTTTTTAAATATGAATAATTAAGTACTTAACAAAAAGGATGCATTTTGTACTAATTGGAAAGAATTGGAAAATCTGCATAGAATGAATCTTGAAAAGTCATTTACAAAATGCATATAGCTGAAAATGTACCAGTTTCTTGTTTCTGTTCTGAAGTAACATCATAGAATAGATACTCCAATAAGAATGCTTGCTTTTATAAAATGAGATATTGAAATGCTATTGGTGAATAAGTATAGTTAATATTTTTAAGTGCCAGATTATTCCAACAAAAGATTCAATAGTTTGCAAGTGAATGTTAGTGGCTATGATGAGAATGCAGGGGTACTGAAGGATTCATCCATGTGAATCAGTAGTTGCATACTAAAGTATGGAGTGTCAGGTGCAGCCTGCTTTTATATGCAGCTATGAAATTGCACTGTCTGAGCTACAGATATTCATGACATTTGCTTGTGGTTTTTTTATGTAGGTAATTTCTTTTTGTTTTTCTTTTAAAATATCTCTCTTCTATCAATTACTAGCGTAGAATTTTCAGCTTCCAAGTTGCATTGGTCTTTCTTTACAATGTTAATCAGTATTTGTAATTAAATTGGTCTTTCAGGAAACAATTTTTTAGCATGGAAAAATTCGGGCTTTGAACCATAATTTTTTCATTCCGGTTTCAACTATAAAGTTTATATTGGTTGAATTTTGGATGATTAATTTTATTTTATATTTATTCTTATCTGCACTAAAATTATTATTTTATCATAAAAAAAAATTAATTCTATCAAAATTTGAAGATATTTTTCTTTTTTAAATGGTACACTATGTGAATTGATTCAATTAACCCGCATGTACAATACAAACAGTGAGCATTGGCAATGTTATTCATCACCAAAATTGCATTTGACAAATAGTATTTGTGATTATGATTTATCTATCTAAACAGTCTGTACAAACATCCATGGATGATCCCATGCTGAGATACAAAAAATATAACTCAGACTTATATTTTTCTTAAAAAATCATCTATACTAGTTCATTCAGCTGAATTAAATCTGCCTTCTACGAGTAATTTCATGTGAAACAAACAGAAAAGTGCTAGTGAACATCGAAACAGGATATCAAGAAACAATGCACATGTAATGATGCTAATTATATGGTTGACATTCAGCTAGAAAATATTGATAAATTGGTTAACAAAACAAAATGACTGAAGGGATATCAAACTGAAATAAGCCGAAATTTTCTACCAGTTTTCGTGCCGATCGAAATAAAATTGTATGGTTTTTGTTTAAGTTCTGGTTTGAAACCCTATGAAAAATACTTAAATCATTCTTTAACAAATTATATTGTGTATAAATTCTGTGCAAATTTAGTCATAAGCCGAAGAGTTTCATATTGTATTACTGTGGTTAATCTACTTTGTTATGTAATGTTTAATTATTTTTTGTTTTTAGTTAACATTATAGCAATTTATAGTATATTATTGATTACATATATACATTTTTAAAGCTGGTATTTCTTTGTATCCTGAATATCTTAATTTGATTATGACAAACAACTATAATAATGCAGATTTCCTTCATGTTAAATTACATATGAAATCATAAAGCAATATTTATATTGAGACAATTCTAACTCCCGTATTAAAATTCCTTTTGGAATAGTATTAATCAATTTTCTATCTCTATAGATACACATAATTTTAAATTATGTATTCTGCAATAATTTAGGCATATAGAAATCAGATAAATTTAAAAACTGAACAAACTTTTCAAATATTGCATAAAATACCAATTTAATTTTATTTAAAAAAAATCTGTGAAATGAATATTTAAAATTAAAAAATAACTTATTAATATTTTAATATATAATTTACTTTCTTACAAAAATTATGTAATTGATTTCCCCCCCCCCCTTTCATTAACAAATTACTTCTACTTCTGCTCACAGATACTGCTACTTTCATGGAAAAAAAAATTTTCATTAACTATAATTTTTTCTTATATTTAAAAATAATTTTTTAGTTATTTCATAAAATAGAGATTTGAATGTATTAGAAGTGAGTTATATATGTAAAAAAATATTAATGTTTGTTTGCATACTACTCTTCTGTTTATTTGTTCATTGAATTTATGCTATATTAACATTTTTATAAAATTGAGTATGTAACTAATTTATGTTTTTAATATAGATTTTATTTTAGATTAATTATAAATTATTTTAATTTTTTGTTCAGTACTGTATATAAGGAGGAAAAGATAGGGTAGTTATTAAAACCTGATTTAATCTACAAGAAAGCATTCCTAAACATGCTTAATGTGTGAATATAGATTTGATTTTTTTCTATGTTTTATTGATCTATTGTTCAGATTCTCGTATTGGTCTGATTCTTTAGTTTGAGTTTCTATAATGAATATGTATATATACATTGGGCTCTTGATTTTTTTTACATTATTAGTTCCTGAAAATTAGTGCAAATGTTTGAAAGTAGAGGGATGTAAAAAAGGTGGACCAAAACTTGTATCTGAAAAGTATTTATTTAACAATATTTTCATGATTAATTTTTGGGTAGAAATTCAGCAGGGATTTTGGTATTCTTGAGCATTGTTTAAGATCAATTACACTTTAAATTGTAAATTATTATTTTTTTCAATATTGTATTGATAACTGTCAGTATGAAATGAAAAGTGAACCAATTTTAAGAAGTGATGAAAACATTGAGAAAGTATGTAAATTAATCTCAAAAGATTGTCGATAAACTGTGCACATGATAGCTGGACAATGAATGCTACAAGGTACATTAAAATTTTTACCCGTTTCATGAAATGTCTACGCTGGGTACGACCTCAATATGCACAATGAGGTTCATGGTTTTTTGCTCACGACAATGCTTGCTCTCACACAGCCAATACTGTCAAATAGTTCCTGGCAAGAAGGGGGGTGGGGGTGCAAGTTGAACATCCACCATTTTTGCCCGATCTTAATCCTCCAGACTTCTTCCTATTCCCATGACTCAAACTCACTTTGAAAGGAACGAGATTTGACAATATTTCTGACATCCAACAAAACATGATGAGGTTTTGAACTCCATCTCAAAAGAAGACTTCTTGCAAAGTTTCCAACACATGGATAGCAGATCTCAGCGGTGCATAATTCCAGGAGGTAACTATTTCAAAGGACAGTAAAAGGTAACTTTCGTTAATGTTTTTACAGGACTGTTCACCAAACTTGTCAGATTGAATGCACAAAACAGTAAATTGTTCTTCTTACTGGTATTTTTACTTGAAAGTTTTTTTTTTGTAACTTCAACAGCACAAAAATCAAACTTATCATATACAAGACTTTCATTAGGAAATGACCCATGTAATATTTGGAAAAAAAATTTCAAGAAGCATATTTAGCGGAGATAAATGTGATAGTTCGTGCTTCCACACCACATGTCCGATGTTCAAACTTCAGGCTGGGCAGGGTTGACTCAACTTTTCATCCCTTCAGTGGGTCGATAAATGAGCACTAAACTTGCTTGGGAACTTAACACTGGGGTTTTTGTGTCAGACTAATCACCTGATCAGAACATCTGCTCATGCACTTCAGGGCTCAAGGTCACTTATACTGAAATGGGCCTTGGCACTCATGGGCTGTTATGTCACTGAGTTCAGTTTAAATGTGATAATTATTTAAGAACCCAGAACAAATTAATTAAACATCTGCATATTATTAAATTTTCAGCATTACAGAAGATTAAATGGGCAGGATATAAATTAGATTGGATGACTGTCAAGCCACTAAAAAATCTTCTTGTCTATCTGAAAAAGATAAAAACCAAAAATTAGTTTGGCTGCCTAGTAAAAAACTTGAGAACTATTAAAATGAAAAATTGGGAGTGCTCATCTGTGTGGGGCTGTTAACCAATGAGGCAGAAGATATAAAAGGTACATAACTTGTGCTAATAAGAGAAGCTGAAAGTATACAGTGAAATTCATTCAATGTGAAAACGCTTAAGATGAAATAATGAATAAGTCCCAAAAACCTACTTTGGATTTTAATGTATTTTTTTCTTTTCTTTTAACACAAAACAAAACCGTTTAACACGATAAGATTTCCCTTCGGGGAAATCTGTTTGAGAAAGTTGCTATATTATTGAACTGTTCTACTGTATCACCAGAAGAATTTGTTGCAGTAAATGATGACAATGTATGTACAGTCCCAATTATGGCAGACAAAGATCTTTTGGAATTTGGTCAAAGTTCCAAAAATATCATTGATACATCTTTTGATGACGAAAATGAAATTGATGATGTAGCTCCTATTTCCGCGTCATCCGAAATGAGGAACATCGCGAAAAGTGTGCAGTTTAGATGCACATTCCAATGGTGAAATAAATAAAAGACAACATTGAATAATTTGTTAAAAAAGACAATGCAAAGAAATATATTAGATTGTTTCACCAAAACTCAAATGTATTCAAGAAACTTGAAACTTCTGTATTAAGTTTCACAAGCTCTTGTGAATCTTTTTGTTTCATTGAATTTTATTAAATACATATACAGGGCTTGCCACGCACAAAATTGTGGACATTCTTGAAAACTGGTATGTTTTTTTAAGCGTGCATGCTTATAGAAAGTGTTGCGTTTCACAAAATGCAAAGCCTTTTTATATCATTTTAGAAAGAATTTAATATTAAATTCAATACAAAAAACAAAATTTAAATATTTGCAAAGCAAAAAGTGTTATGCTGCATTAACGATATACATTACATACTTATGATGGCAGTGGGTTTCGGTACTTAGTGTGTTTTAAGCTCTTCCTTAGTTACTACATGATGCCAGGAAACAAATATAGCCTCAATTGGTTCCCTTTTATTTCATGGGTACCTCATTTGGACAAGAGTTTTAAAATGGTGCTAAAAGTTTTCGATTGGATTGAGGTCAGGACTGTTTCCTGGCCAACACAACAATTCAATGATCTTGGAACGATACCAGACTTTTGATTAATTTACTGTGTGGCAAGGAGCAGAGTCTTGCTTAAAAATAACTGAAGAATTTTTGGTAAATAGATCCTTGGTGGAAGGTAGGAGTGTGAGTCCTAGAATGATGTTGAAGTATTTTCTGGCTTTCAGTGTCCCATTGATGATATGAAGGTGACCGATACCATCTGCTGATATGCATGACCAAACCATAAAACTACGCAGTTGCCTAGATGCAGTGAGGATGTAGCATTTCTTCTATTCTACGTCTTGCACGTTTTTGGCCTTCACCACCAAATAACGATATCATAGTTTCATTGCTCCATATAACTTGTGACCACTAGCCATGTATCCAATTAGTGGGTTCCTTTGTTCCCTGTAGTCTTTTTCTTTAGCAATGCTGTAAGTTGAGGTAAGGTTTTTTTCATGGAATTCTACTTCTTCGTCTAACATCTGCTAATCTTTTCCTGGTTGTTTTTAAACTGACAAAAACACCAGCATTGTTCTGATGATTGTTGATGACATTCTTTTATCTAGGAGGCATAGTATTTTTGTTCTTCTGTTACCAACAGATCTAGTGCACCTTTTTCAACCTTTTCCTGCTTTGTTTTTTTATTAAATTTGTGTCCTGGCATCTTTAAAAAAAAAACCTCAGTCTCCAGATGTAGTTACTGAACCACCCACCTGTCTTTACACATCTCTTTCTAGGTGTCCAATCTACTCTTAATTTTATGTCATTGCTTCTTGACTGAGTATCATTGCTGTCCTGACCTCAATCCGATCAAAAACGTGGCACCATTTGAAAACTCCTGTCCAAATAAGGTTTTCATGAAATTAAAGGGTATTATATGAGAATATAATTGCTTTCTGGCATCATGTAATAATGAATGAAGATCTTAAAAATATTTTTAGCTCAATGAAACATCAATGTGAAGCTGTAATAAAAAAATAATGGCAATCTTACTGATTACCCACTGCTATAATCAGTATCTAATGTATATCAATAGTTATTGTATCATAACTTTTTTGCTTTGTAAATATTTGAATTTTGTTTTTTGTAATTCAGTATTGAATCTTTTATTAAAATGATATAAAAGACTTTGTATTTTGTGCTACGTAGCATTTTTTGTATAAGCATACAAACCTAAAAAAACATACCAATTTTCAAAAGTGTCCGCAATTTTGGCCACCACTGTATATATACATATCTATGTAAATAAAATGTATTCTAATCAACTTAAAACTTTGTTGAATATTTATTGTGATATCCTTTAATACGAAAAAATATTTCAGTCCCCTCAGTTTCGTGTTAAATGATTTTCACTGTATGTTGCAAATCTATGTGGAATAAAGGAGTTTATATATTTAATCTTTTTTTCTGCAGCTTATAAAGGTATTATGGTGTGTAAGTAATCACAAACTGCATAACATGTTAAACAGGGGAGACCCAAAATGCTGTAGTGGTTAAGTGGTAGGCACTATTCAAATCGAGCAGATTCCATCAAAGATTGTCATATTGAATACTGAGAACACATCAATATAATAAATTGACTTGAGCTGAAAGTTAAAAGAATGTGATCCTAGCTTAAGTGTTATCATCAATAGAAATATTTTTTCTGATAAAAAACTAAAGTAAAATCCTGTATATTAGATAAGTGAGATGAACAAAATATTTAACTGGGGGATCTAATTATTCATATTTTTAGAGATTCTTTGTGATAACATAATTTCAAGGCCTATTGTTTATAACTTACTATGTAAGGATTTTAATGAGATTTAGTAAATTAAATTATCTTGTTAAAAATTTTATTATTATAGATTAATTTTTTTAAAAAAAAATAATCTTCTCTTAGATATGTTATTAAAATGTGTTATCTTATTTCAGGTACATTATGACAGGCTCATATAACAATTTCTTCCGGGTATTTGACCGTCACACAATGAGGGATGTTACACTAGAAGCTTCTAAAGAAATAGCTAAGCCTAAAACTGTTCTCAAGCCTAGAAAAGTAAATGTAATTCGAATATCATTTTTTTTATGCTTTTGTAATTTTTTTCTTTTTTGAATGATTTGAAATTTGTTTTCAAATATTTACTTTTTTTACTGGCTCCTTTTGTTATTATATTAACCCCTTAACTGATGAGAAAAGGTTGCACAATGCACTTGTCAGTGCTGCCATTTTTCACACAATCAGGCAGGGTTATGCAGTGTATGGGGGGGGGGAGACATATATAATTAAATTCTTCAAAAATACTGTCGAGGTCATTGTATTACATTCCAAAGGCTTACAAATAGGCCTGCAGCAGTTAATGATTTGTTTGAAGCATATCTTAAGTTATTAATCAGAACGTATATGTAAAACTTACAAAAAAAAAATATCAAACATATTTTTTTTTATCACAGATAACAATTAAGAATTTTTAGTGTAGTTAATGGGAAAGGAGGGGTGACACTACCAATGAATTTTTAATTTTATGCATCCTTTTGTCTAGTTATTAAGATTTTAAATTATTAATTTTCTACCTTTTTAATATTTTTATTAGCAGAATACTTTTTTATTAGAAAGTATATTCTCCTTCCCTCTACACACATTTATCTTGAAAAATTCTTGATTCTATCCTACATTTTTTTTCTTTAATTTTAATTTAAAATGATTTTTGATAACTAGGAAAGCTTCGAATAACTTACTAGGAAAGAAAACTATACCAATCCATGGTAGTTTGTAATTTGCATTTACAAAATTGACTTGTGTGTGTATAGATATCCATTTTTGTTTGAGAGTGGCATTTGATTTATGTATTTAAAGGGACACGGTACAGTTCAATTGAAAACAATTGGCCAAAAAATCAAATCTAATATTTTAGCCATAAATTATCCTTTATATACTTTTCTATAATCTCTCAAAGTTTGAAAGCTCTAAGTTTAAAAAACCCAGAGCTATGGTAACTTTTACGTTCATTTTTATTCTTATCCAAAAAAAAATTTGGAGGGGGGGGGGAATCAAAACTTTTCTTGATAATCTGTATTTGTCCTCATTCCAGGTAACTACTGGTGGTAAGAGAAAAAAGGATGAAATCATTGTTGATTGCCTTGACTTTGGAAGGAAAATCCTACACACAGCATGGCATCCTCAAGAGAATATAATAGCTGTAGCTGCTACAAATAATTTATACTTATTCCAAGAAAAATTGTAGGACAGGTGAGCTTGTTTACATTGTCAAATCATCCCCTTCCTCTCCAAGGAGAATATCATTGTTCAAATCTGTTTTTTTCCCCAAGAATTGTCTTTTGGTATAGTAAGAACTGGCTACCTTTTGACTGTTGTATGATGTAATGCTGAATTTAAGTTAAATGGCATTTTTGTGTCTTTTTGAGATTTTCTTAGATAATTAGTTTTTTTTGTTTGATATTTCTTTGTATATCTTGTTAAAAAAGTGTTTGGTAATAGTTAAACTTTTCAGATATATAAGCTAATTATTATTTAAAAGAAATTCAATATTTTTAATGAAGAAGTAAGAATTTAAATTCTTCATGACTAAATCTAAAAGTGTACAATTTATTCACAATCGTTGTCATGGTAGCAAAATATAGTTTTGACTTTGGAAGATTTTTTTTAAACATGATTCCCATCAAGATAACTAAGATCATTGTCAATGCCTAAATGTATTTTGTCATATGTTTTAATATTATTTGATTTTTTCCCTTCCTGCAGTTCTTACCACCATTGATTGGCGATCAGCTCCTGCAGTGTTTGAAACCAAGTGTATTGGAAAAACATCTGCGTGTGCCATTTTTTGAAGAATGACCGTGCCACAGACTTCTGTTCAATGCAGATCCACCACATTAAACTTCTTCCCCCAAACCTCTTTTTTCATCTGCCATTTAAAGAAATAACTCGACCCTGTTTGTTATGTTTTCCTTTTCATTTTGTCATTCAGTTGGTGGCTGTGCATACTGTTGGAGCAGGCTTCAAAGACATCCAGTGTGGAAAGAGATACAAAAAAAAACTTGTACATAAGATGAGTAGGCAGCATCATGCTGTATATTTTTGCTGCAGTCTTCAAATGGAAAAAAAAATATACATTTTTTGTTGCATGCCTTTCATTAACTTCATTTTATATGAAGGAAAAAGTTAACTAAATGCATAATTTTGTCAAATATGTGGAGGAAAAAAATCAGCCGCCTCTTTTCATCTTTTTTTACTCCGAAAATATAGTCCTTTGTGTCCTGCTGTGCCTACAAATAAATTTATTTATAAGAATTTTTCACTGTAATGTTTTTAAAAACTGATAACAAAACAATTTTTGTTCCAAAATGTCATGAACAGATCGAGGCTCTGTATCAAAAAAATCTGCGGCATTGAACGAAATAACTTGTTCTTGTGGATGTTTAGAAGGAAAGAAATTATAATAAGAAATGCACCCTCTACTGCTTGAAAAGGGAGAATTTTTTTTTTTTTTTTTTAAAGATACAAATTTTTGGGTTTTGTTTTTAATTTAAAGATCTGTGCAAGAATCATCATGGTACAGTGAAACAATTTTTTTAGTTTGTGTTCTTTTGTGAATTTAATCATGTAATTGTTTACAATTATTAAAATGTTATTTTTTAAGTGCTGTTAATTTTATTTTGGGATTTGTTTTGAAAGTGAGAAATTTAACATTGTGTGATGGATTTATATATTTTTCACATAATCTTTTGGCATTAGCTGCAGTTTTTTCCTCCCTACTGTGAAATAATTTCGAGTGTTTGAATTGCTCAGTAGTTATATTTTCTGTCTAAGCATAACTGAGAGTTAAAGATGGTTTTTTTCTCCCAAATTATACAAATATAAATTCAGTAGCAATAATGCATTGAAGCACAAATTTTTTTTATTGTTAAGTGTTAGTGTTCGTTAAATTCTTGGATAAGTAGTTCTAATTTGTTATTTTTGTCTTTTGAGTGTTTTTTAAAGAATGAAATCTGTTGCCAAGAAGTCTGAAAGAAAATTTTATTTTTTTTAAAGTGGCAATGTTTCATTCAATTCTAGAATGTGCATTATCTAATAGCTCAGGTTTTGAAATAAAATATATTTTTCTTAAGCAATTTACTTAGAGCTTCCTCTTTTTTATGAATTATGTAAATAATTTTTATGCACTTTCTCTGTACCAAGCATTTCCATTTTATTTATGGTTGAAAGTTTCATGCAGTTCGATTGCTATCAATGGTAAAGTGTTGGCAAGTCTATTTGTTCAATGCTGTGTGTTTTTAAGTTGCCCATTTGTTTTGTTCATATACTGTTTTATTTATTGAATGTGAGAAAAAAATATCATTTACTCTTGAGAATAAAGCTGAACACTCATGCATTGAAGTTGTATGGACAATCAAGTCAGTATCTGTGACTTCCCCTTTTTTCATCTTGTTTTATATTGATTGAAAAAATACGTAATGATGGCAACTTTTAATAAAGGAAATATACTTTTGCCTTTCTTTTTTTTAAAGAAAACAAATCGTTTTGTGCAAACTTTTTTTGAACATGAAATACATAAAAGCTCTAAAGAAATATGTAATTGTAAATAAAACTGTAATGTGCTCAAATAATTTGGGGGGGGGGGGTCTAGTGAATTTAACAATTGTAATTTTAAAAGTTGGATGCGATTTATATTATTCAAGTGCAAAATCAAGGCATTTTTCTCTTCAGTGCTGGTATAGTTTTTCATTGTGTAATCAATTGTTTCAATTTGGCGAAATTAAATTTTTAAGTGGTTTTTGATAAATTCCATAGGAAATACCTATCTTATTATTTTAGAAGATACTGTGTAATATTTTAAAAATTTATATTTTATTAATGGTACGTAATGAAATTAACTTAATCCACACATTTGAGTGAGATTCAACTTGATAAATTATTATTGAATTTGAAGATATTCTGTTTTTTGTAAATATATATTTATATTATTCTGCTATTGAGATTTTTTTGCCTAACAGAAGGAGTTCTATTTTTAAAATGTCTTAAAAAACAAAGCATTGTGTAAATCATTAATCATGTGAACATAAAAATTTTTTTCGAGAAATTGTCATTCAGTTGTGACTAAGGATATTCATTGGTATACGCTTAATTTTAATTAAAAATAGAATGAAATGTGTATAAAAAAATCATAATGGACATATTGTAAAATGGTGAAAGTTGTGTATTAAAATCTACCTGAATTCAAAATTGAACCCCATTGTTAATTCTTATTTATGACTAGCTGTTACCCGCCCGCTTCGCTGGGAATTTCATGTTTTATAAATTTTTACTGCTTATATATATGTATAAACTATTGATATCTAAGTCCTGCATTAAGAATTCGATTGTATTGAAAAATATACTTATACCTGTAACTGTCGCCTGTTGATAAAAAAAAGGGGGGCAGAACTCATCTAATTTATGTTTTCTAAAAATCTCTAAAATTGAAGCATAGAATGGTGTTTGCTCTTTCGTAACCCAAAAACCAAGTGGATTCCCGCAAAACCAATTTTCGGTGGATCTCTACTAAGTAAATTGAACATGCAAGCCAAATTTCAAGTCTAAACCTAACAGGAAAAAAAACAAAAGTTTTACTATCAATATCCCCATAATCCCGTTGAGAGCCGTTTTCCAAAATAACCGCTCTTAGTGGATTTCAACTCAACAAAAGAGAAATGCAAACCAAATTTCATTATTATAGTCCTTGTAGCTCGAAAAAAGTAATTTTTTTTTTGTCAATACGTCCAAGTAACCCCCTGCACCCCCCCCCCCCCAGAACTTGATTTGCTTAAAATACATTCTTAGTGGATCCCTGTTCAACAAAAGAAACATGCTTAACAAATTTCAAGTATATGGGTCTAACAATAAAAAACAGGAATTTTTTTTCTGTAACTCCTCTTGACTTCTCGCAACCCTCCTTGGGGGTCAATTTTCGTTTTACTCTTTGTTAGAGGAACTCTATTCCATGAAAGGAACATGCCTACCAATTTTCAAGCAGGATGATCAAATAGTTTAAAATGGAAATATTTATCAATTACACCTCTTAATCTCCCGAAATTAAACTTGGTAGTTCATATTCGCGAAACCCATTTTGTAGCGGTTCTCTACTTTACGAAAGGAATCTGCTTATCAAATTTCAAGACTGTATGTCTAATAGTTTAAAAATGGGGATAATTATCTATAACGCCACTTGAGCCCCCGCAACGCCACTTCTGGGTCTGTTTTCACAAAACCAATTTTGTAGGGGAATTGCACACTATGAAAGGAATCTGCTTAGCAAAATTTGAAGACTGTGCGTCCAATAAATTAAAAATGCAAAAAAAAAATTTCAATAACGCCCCTTGAACCCCCGCAACGCGGCTTAGGGGTCGATTTTCACAAAACACATTTTGTAGTGTATCTCTATCCTATGAGAGGAATCTGCTTACCAAATTTCAAACTGTGCGTCTAATAGTTTAAAAATAGAAATAATTATTTATATCTGCCCTTGGGGGTCAATTTTTCCCAAACCTGTTTTGTAGCGGATATTTACTCCATGAAAGAAACATTCCTACCAATTTTCAAGCAGGGAGGTGAAGTAGTTTAAAAACGAAAATATTTATCTAGTACGCCACTAAATCCCCCGCAATGCCATTTAGAGGTCTGTTTTCACAAAACCTTCTTATAGCTGATCTCTACTCTATAAAAGAAATCTACTTATCAAATATAAAGACTGTGCGTCTAATAGTTTAAAAATGAAAATAATTATCTATAACGCCTTCCTTCCTAATTACTTCCTTTGTTTAACATCTTACATGACATCTAGATGGCGCTGGCTATTGCGAAATTTTTGGCACAAATATTTTTCTAAAGATTCCCTAGATGGGCAATAAATTTATCTCTCCGGTACTCCTTTCAACAAAATTCTCCCCTCAGTGAAAGGAGACACTCTCTGACTGGGGGGGGGGGGCAAAATCGTAAAACTGGTAGAGAAGTTCTTTTTTCTTTTCAAGGGGGAGGGGGTAAAACAGGAGTGAATCTTGTCTAAGGAAGAGTTCTTATTTCTGGACAGTGGTCAAACTTTTTCGGCTCATGGAACCCTTAAAACTGTAAGATGTTTTCCACAGTGTTGGATAAAACGACATGGAGACCCCCTAGGCAGTCCAGTTCTCGGGGCCCTGTAGCCTAATAATCTTATTACACAACATTTTAACAATATATTTCATTGCACAAATAAAATAACAAATAATCAGCAAATTAAAAAAATATGTAACTAAACAATAATTATTTATTCGAATTTTTAATAAAAACTAATTCTTGCAGCAAAAAATAGCTAAATATTTGGGGTTTTCTTTTTTTATTTTTGGGACCCATAGGCAATTACCTACTCCACCTAATAAGTAATTCGGTACTGGTTTTCGGGGAATCCCATTCCACACTCTTAGAAGAATATATCTTAAAATAATATTTAAAGTATATAGATAAACATATTTTCTTGATGTTATAGGAAAAGACTTTTAAAAATTTTATTTCTTATTTAAAAAATTTATGATGTAATGTAAATGTTATTTATTCATTGATAATATTAATTTTTGATCCAAATGCCACCTGTGCGCGCATGCATTATATTTAGTATTCTCAATTTTTACATAAACTGTCGGCCTTTGGAAATAATGTGTAGTAGAGCATTTCATATTCCGTGTTTAATTCGTTTTTATATTTTGTTTTTGTAGCCACTCGCGTTGAGAAATATTTTTCACTTACTAAATACATTTTTGTGAATGGCATTAAAATGTTCACAGCTATGTGAGAAATTCTGCGCATTTTGCAAGAATTGGCAACCTATAAAATTTTGGTGTTCTCGCTTAAATTTAAATTTTTGCATTGAATCTGTTGATATGTCGATAAATTGTTCCATCTTCTTCATTATAGGTGTTTTTTCTCCCCCACAAATGTAAAGGGTTTCAAAACATTATACTAACTAGTATAAAATTACTTTGTGGAACTCGGGATAGCAAACTATAGTATATTCACAATCTAATACATAAAGAAAAAAGTTTTAAATTCATTTATTATAATACAATAAAAGTTTAAAAAGTTTTTCACAACAAAGTTAAGTTATGCATAAATAAAAATTTTAATTTTAATGTATGAGATCATCTTTAGATAATTGTGGTTATACGAATTTCATGAGAACTTTAATCCGTTTTACATACACATTTATAGTTTTTCTTTTTATTTTTATTGTCACTCATGGAATTCCAAGGTTCTCTGGAACACAGTTTGAAGATCAATGCTCTAGATAAATGATGTAGAGAACGAAACTGTTTAATTTTTTCTGAATAAATGATTTTCAAACGAAGAATAGGTGGATTTAAGGCAGTGAAAAATTTAATTTCACGTTTTTATCTGCTGTATTAAATGAACAAACAATATGATACAATTTTACTTTCATGTGATAGAAAAGGGGTTGGCAACCTATTTCACACGCGGCACAATTCTCAGTGGCACTCTGCACTACTCAACAAATGCGTCAGTTTTCAAGAGGATGGAAGTTGATAAATTTTTTATGGATCTTATTTGAAATAGATCTCCAAAATTATGAACAATTATGAAGTGTCAAAAAAATCGGAAAGATAACTCCAAACATAAATTTACAGATATTTTGTAAATTATTGAACGTCATTTCTGCAGAGATTTAATTGTTTCAAAAGAGAAAATTGTATGCATTCTGCTCTCCGCTTTTGGTTCCATTTATCTAAGTAAAAACTCTTTCCTCATAAGAAAAATATTTCGAGTCCACATAGAAAATCAACGAAGAAGTGTCTCAATTTTCTTCTTAGGCAAATTCTTATCTATAAAATATAATTAAATGTTTTTCAAACAAAATACGCAAATAATAGCCTCATTACATTACTTTTTATTATAAATAGCAGTATCAATAATATCATGTGTATCTGAAAAATATTTAACAATATTTAAATAAAGTACAAACAAAAGAAAAATATTACAATTTTTTCCCCGGCGTTTCTCAGTACAAATTCTGAAATATATCAACGTTGATAAAGCGTATAATAATAGACATGATATATTTTCTGTTGCGTATACGTATAGATTAAAATACACTTTTTAAATCACATACAGTTATTGATTTTAGTATACAATAACCTAAATTTAACATTTATACCGTTGGATAAACATACGATTATTTAATTTTTACCCATATTTGGCAACAAAATAATAGTATTGTTTTATGTAGTGGATGGCATTTGATGTTAATACAGTTTTTTCTAATATTTATTCATTAATTAGCAATTAATTAAATTAATTACCGGTTTTCGACACCAACTTAGATTCGTCTCCATTATTGTAACAATGTAACTGCTAAAACAATGACAAAAGTTGGCGTCGAAAACCAGTTTTTCAGCCAAACCAGTCGAACCGGGTGTGCATTGTTACAACAATTCAGACAAATCATGCTTTTTTTCAATTCCTACTATTAGTTCACTCTCTCCCTATACATATATCTTGTTAAAATTTTCAATCGTTAATAAAATACTTTCTATGCATTCATTCAAAGTAGAAATTGACTTAAATTTTTTTTTATATTACTTGTTTCCCTTGAAAATGAAATTAATCTAACAGGAAATTGCGCTCAAACTTATGGGACGAAAACCTGCAAAACCAATTACGATGTACAAATAAATGTATTGAGACCTATTTGCAAAAACTCAGTGAAAGAGTTGAGAAACAAATATCTCACTAATCAAAGAAATTTAAATCATATTATTTGATTCATTGCATTTTCATTATTATATTATCTATGTTTGTATACATATAAAAATAATGAAAACAATAACAATTCATTCTGTTTTAAATTCTTACTCCTATAAATGCTTGTAATGAATCCAAATCTATCATAGAGATATATATTTTATAAGTGGCCCGCGGAATTGTAATGTTTTTCTGAAGTGTCCCGCAAGGTCATTTGGATTGGCCACCCCTGTTCTACGCAAAACCCCATCAGAAGACTTTTCAAGTATCACCAAAAGCGGGTACCCCCTTTCCCCCTCACACTCTGCAGTTTCATCTGCTCTTTGCTGTTTTATTACAGAGCAATAAAAGTTTCTACCCCCCCCCCTTTTTTTTTGTACCTTTCTCTTCTTTCCTAGGACTTCGCACCAATGTTTGTCGTGAACTAATGAAAACACCGTTTACATACTTAGAAAATTATTTTTTTTAAAGTTTATTCACTGGATTATCACTTTGTGGAATACTTTTTCTAATTTAAAAATAAACTAGACCGAATCAATATTTTAACTATAGTGCTAAAAAAATTTTATAAAAATTTTACTACTTAAAAATTGTATTACATATTTTACTAAAATGGATATATTCCGAATTAACTTTAATTCTGACTTTGATATGTGTAAAATGTATTGCGCAAAGAAACCGCAGCATCTATTATATTAAAAATTTAGTCAGACTTGACCAGAGAATTGAAAATGTTCAATGATAGAAAATACCAGTCAGTGTCGGTTTATCCATTGGGCACTTGGGGCGGGCGCCCTGGGCCGGGAAGGGCCCGGATAGGCTGGACTTAAACAGGTTTTCTAATTATAAATTTCGCTTCTCCAGAGGCAAGAGCACATGTGGAACTTCTGCTCCCAGGTATCGAAATGAGCCTAAACAGGCACTGCAGACAGTAATATTGAATAGAAAAAAAGCATATTTAAAGATACAGCGACTTTTTAAAATCGCGATATTGCCATATTTATTCGAATCTAAGACGCACCTTTTTATTCCGATGTTAATGCTACTAAAAATTGGTTGCAAGACGGAAAAGAATTGAAGACGGGAAACATTCATCGGATAGAAAAATTGATTTAGATATTATCGAATAGAAAAGATATAGATTTCATTCATTTTAAAAAGTTTTTAATACTGGTAAAATAAAATAATTGTTCATTTCTTATTAATTCACCTTTTTTTATTTCGTAAAATGAGTGAGTGAACATTAACGTCGCACTGAGGGCTTTTGACGACGGACTTCGTAATTTGAACCATGGTCAAGTGACGAGGACAACACCTGAGCTAGTATCCCCTCTCCTAACACCACATCACACCAACGGGAGAGCATTTAAGCTCTCGACAGATTTACAAATAGAACAACAAACAGAGTACAAATAGAATTTAAATTAATGATGAAATGAGCTTTTGAAAAAAGAAACTTGTAGTTATACAAACTTCAATCCATTTTACATACACATTTATAATCTCCTTTTCGATTGTTTATTGTGACGGTAACCTTGAGAGCCCCAGGGTTCCGTGGAACACAGTTTGAAGCCACTGCACTAATAAATGCTGAGGAGAACGAAACAGGAGAAAAGGTAGATATACAGTAGTGAAAAATTAAGTTTCATGTTTCAATCTGTTGTATTAAAAAAAAGACTAACAGTATGAAGCAATTTTACTCTTAACGAATAAATATAGTACCATAGAAAATATATGGTTATTTTCCAGAAAAGCTGGCATATAATTTACAAATAAATTTTCATAATTTGCTATGAATTCATGTAAAAATAAATTCATGTAATTGGTGAGTATGGTGTCTTTTGGGGAGAATTTTGTTTTTATTCTTTTATCCCCAACTCTCTCACACCACACACACAAATAAATAATATTCCTAACATGTTTCAAAAATTTCCAATCTTATTAGTTTTGGAAGATGCATAACAATCATCAATCAAAAAAAGTATCAAAAGTAAAAAAACGTTGGTTTCTTTTTTCACTGATAAACAAAAATTTCTTGTCGAATAATTCTTATAATTCCGATTCTACAAAGTAGAAAGTAAACTTCTTAGATGTGCATTTTATCTGCTCCTTTTTCTAAAAAAATAATAAGTATGTGAAAGGACTATTGTTTCAAATACAGAATCGAAAATTTTATCTACGTTAAATAATGTTTGTTCTTACATGTTCTAATAATATGCACTTATATATAATTTATAAAAAGCAATAATATTCGTGTGTTAAAACGAAGTAGTAATCCTAAAGGGAAAGTTTATCAATTGTAATTAAATTATTATAATTTCAATTATAATTCATAAGATTACGCTGGATTCCATTTGGATTTGCTTTTTCAGTATTGAGGTGGGGGGGGGGGGTGATTTCTCTTTCTAAATAATAAATTTTCTTAATTTGTTTCAATTATTGTTAAAAATAACATCTACTGTCTCTTCATCCATTTCCTTCTTCGGTGGTGTGGGGTAAAGAGGACGTGGTTAGAGCGGACACATAATATTTCGTGGCTACAGCCGTCACCACCTAGAGATCGGACACATCCCCCTCTTAGACAGATAAAGGGTGCAAACA